>PVIY010008314.1:0-77608 GCA_004026745.1 Myrmecophaga tridactyla
TTTTTTTTTTTTTTGCCTGAGGGAATGTGTATTTGCACACAAAATACACAAACTCACTGACCTACTTGAACAGACGCACATGCTTTCCAGCTAAGTAAGAACCTTAATATTATGAAAAAGAAATTGGGCCCTCACAGAGTAGGCTTCAGGTTCCTTAGTGGAAGGCTTGAGTAGCAACCAGAGATCCCAACTTCCGGTTCAGAGTTCTTTCTGCCAAAACACAATTATCTGCAACAGGGAAACATAGTTTGGCCTCCTGAATAGTTGAGCTATTCAGATAATTGTCTCGTTCAGTTTGTATCACAACAGTCAGTGATTCCCCAAACTGGTAAATGGTTGTGTCACTACTAAGAACTTACTCTCACCCCATAACTGTTCTTTTCTGGAGGCAGTAGTGTCTACCCTTTGAAGGGAGAGCTGGATGCAGGCGTCTCAGATGCTTTAGCTTGGGTATATTAAGCAGTGTTTCTTCCCACTTCTGCAGAGTGCCCAATGCATACCTCTCAGGAGGACAGCAAGCAAAATCTGTGCCTGGAAGGAGGGGTCTTCTAGAAGGTTCTGGGTGTGATTCAAAGTCCCTTGTCTCTGGTGTCAAGCATTCCCTCTACCAACTCACATAATGACTCCTGCCTGGCAGAGAGTTCAATACCAGGCCCAAAACAATAAAATGACCTCTTTGCCGCTTTGACGAAAAGGTAGAATTTCTTGAAATAATAAGCTTCCCATTTTTAGCTTTAAAAAAAAGCCAACCCAATGCATTCACAAGACTGATGACTTTCTTAGGTATTGGGGGATGCTGTTGACCTTGAACATATAAAAATTTTTCTCCTCCATTTTACTGTTTCTTAATTATTTAAGAAACTCACAATCGCTGAGCTTTGCCTCAGTTCTAGAAATTAGACCCTGAAGAATCTTTCAGTAATTATTTCCTCCTTCCAAACACCACAATATTTCTCTTAGGTAATAGATTTTATAGTTCTGTAATGAAAGCATTAAACTTTTGTTATGCTTTAACAACATAATTTGTTAATTCTTAATGTTGTCAACAAACAGCCCTAATAAATATCTTCTAAGAAGATCATGATCAAAAACATAAAAATGTACCTCCCCCTGGATTCAAGGTCTTCTTTGAAATTGGCAAAGAGTACAATGTCAGGAAATGCTGGCCATTGTGCAACAGATTCTGTACTGTATCTGTTCGACATTATTAAGATGGATGGGTGATTAGAAGCAAATGTTGTTCTCGTCATCTGCCAACTTACACACATTCTGGAAGAGAGAACTGGATCAACCTTCATTCCTACTGAGCTACAGACAAACATAAATATTAACATAATACCACATTTCCCTCACCACTCCTGGACCCTCTCTGCCACTCTTTTCAGGAACCATTTAATGTAGGAGACATCCCATAATTTAACCTTTTAATCACATCTATTTGGAACCCAAAATCATATACATATTCAACATCCTTGACATGTATTTGTTGTTTCTGATCACCAATTTCTAACCATTAAGGGGAAAGGTAGAAAAGTTTCTCAACCTTTGGCTGCCTCTGCCCACTGTAGTTAAATGTCTGGTAAGGCTCAAAAGCATAGAAGTGGTTCCATTCAAGAAAGAATTCAGAATAAAAACACAAGAGACCTGAGTCTACAACTGTCTCTGTAGCAGGTGGGTGACCTTAGGGACATGTCCTGGACAAAGGGTATCAGGCAAGAATCTACCTGCCCAGGCAGATATAATGTCAAAGGTGACATGCTAATGAATGTTTTTTCTTTTCCTTAAATTCAATCAATTTGGCATCAAATATGTATTTCGGGGACAGGTTTCACTATAACATTATTCAGCATATTTAAAATACTCACAGACACAGCAAAATACCCTGGAGACCATTAATGTACAATGGATATACACAACTTGTCCTACTGATGAATTGCATTTCCAGTAACAATTTTCCCGTGTGTGTTCTAGACAGCTTCAATTTTACGTAAAATTTTAGCTTTCAGAATTAGATGTAAAATATTAGAATGCTTATTTCACAAGCAGGAAAACTGAGCTGAGAGAGGTTAGGCTCTATTCAAGAGATCTAATCATACTCATGAACATCCCAGGGCTGCTTTCCCAACTCTAATGGTCCCGGACAGTGCTCAGACTCGGGGATAAGAAAATCAAATCAACTCTTCATTTGTTTGCCTAAGAACAAAGTCCAGACATGCGAAAGGCAATTTTCTGGGTAGTGGTGTCAAAACCTAAAAATGCAAGCAGCACCGAGGCGATCAAAGCACATAACAAATGTACATGTGTGCGTATAAACATAATGTAAAAATACTAATGCTGATTAATCACATGAAACAAGTGTAGGAACACTGGCGGAAAACCACTGGAGAAAAGCCCTGAAAATATCAACCCAAATAATAATATATAGGATTTATTTCATTTATTTGATTATTTAATATTATTATTTAATAAAGTATATTCCAAGCAAGTTCTTAGCTGGGGAAAACATGGGCACAGACTTACATTATCCCTGCAGACTGACCCACTCCAGTTTGGAGGGAGCTTGTATTTCTCTGGGGAAGATGACATTTGCTACTTGGCAGCCCAGCCCTGTATCCCTCCCTCTGGTCCTTTAGTGGAATAATGTGGTCTTCCCAGGAATCTGAATTCTGAGCCTCAGGACTCAGTAGATGATGTTTTTCTGGTACCCAGTGAAGCGGTCCATCACTACATGCTATTCAGCCCTGGCTCCTAACCTTTCTGGGAAGAGCCTTCCAAGAACATCCTCCCTGGCTTACAGTAGTCAGGGTCTGCTTCTGTTATTGGTAAAACAGAATCCTCTTCTTCATCACCACTCATGCCAGCCCAGGCACATCTGTGAGGCACACAGGGCTGCCATGCTCTTGCTCCTTGTCCTTTCTCACCATCTCCCTTCTTACTGACTTTCTCCCCTGCACACACTCAGTTCTCCCGTTGGAGGACACGGGGAAGTAAGAGCCACAGGGAGAGTGGAAGGGCCAGGCAGTCAGCACGGCAGAGCTCTCTCGGTCCCTCGGGGCAGGCTTCGGAGAACTCATTCACAGCAAGTAGACTGGAGCTTCTGAACCGCGGAGTTCTGCTCAGGAGCCAGAGGAAAAACTCACGGTGTGAGCAACGACATGGTGACACTCCAAAGCTTCTTGCTAGGGTAATAGAAGCCAGTCGCAAAAGGTCACCTAGCGCGTGGTTCCATTTACATGACGTTCTGAAAACAAGTGAAAGGGACAGAAATCAACTTGATGTGCCCAGGGGCTCAGAGGGGGCCCAGTTGACTCTCAGCGCAGGGGTGTTATCAAATATGGAAGTACTCATTATTTAAATTGTGATGGTAGTTTCATACTGTACACATTTGTCAAAACTCATAGTATTCTACATTTAAAAAGTGTAAGTTTTGCTATGTGTAAATGATACTTCAATAACCTTGACATAAAAAAAAATAAACTCATGGAGTATAAACTCTATTGCCTAAGCCAGGAATATTTGCCAATAATAGCTTAAGTTACAGAGAATCAAAGCTTTATTTATGGAGCTTATTTATTTAACTGTAAATAGTTAGGGGGGTATTTTAGGAGAAAAGGTAACTTCCCTCCTCTGGGCAAAGCTGTGTCTGGTCCAATCCACTCCAATATGGAAACTGCCTAAAGGATTACTTTCTAGAATGGAAATGGGGCCAGTACTTACCCTGTGTCCATTCTTCCCAAATTCAGACGCATTTTCTTTGACTAGCAAGTTGGCTGAGAAAGGATTGAGAGAAAAGAATGAACAGTCTAAGAGGAAAACGAACAGCGTGACTGCAGTTTCCTGCAATTGCTGAAGCTTGTCTTCATCCAAAAGTCAATCTTGGTTGATGCTGACAACTTCTTAAGCCAGGATCCATGCCCACCGCCCTGCAGTGGAAGGGTCCCCAGGAGAGAGACCCAAGATTGGCTTACAAAGACTATGAAGTGTTGCCAAACCATGCACATGTGCTCACACCGCACCACCAACACCACATTTCAAAGAGCACCCAATATGAAAGAGAACTCAAACACCACTCCTTTGTTCTCTGACCCCAACCTGCACCCCAATCAGGTCATCACAAGGTTAGGATGTGCCGGGAAGACCTTGAGCAAACTAGGACCTTCTGACCCCTCTCAGCAGCTACACAGAGTCAGCAATTGGAACAAGATAATTACTATTTCTCATTTACTAGCTGAGCCCTTTTGAGTAATAGCCTCTGGGTCCATTTATAAATGCAATAAAAGACATCATCATTGTAAAGTGCAAAATAACATGGCTCACCCTAGATCCTGGCTGAAGCAGAGTTGCAACCTCATTTAGTGGATGCTGCCTGGATCCATGAGAGTCAAGTCTGTGCCTTAGACCTTCCCCATCTTCTGCACAACCTCAGCATGCTAGACACAGCCTCTGCTGGATAAAAGCCTGCTGAACAACTCGGAGGTTCCTAATCAGTTAAACATATCAACAAATTTGGATACATTAAGGATGAACTGGAGTCCCTATTCCCCAAGTATCACCCCACGATGACTTGTGACTAAAAAGACATATCCGGTGCTCTGGGTCAGCCTCTGCTTGCTGAGTTCATCAGCAGAACCAAGGTGCTTCTGCTGAAAGAGTCAGCCTGCGAAACAAGCCTTGCTCAATAGGACTTTCTTAATGAGTCACAGGAAATTAAGACTACTGTATCTTTTAGTCACGGTTGATTCAACAGAATCAAGATCCAGCCCACATCTAGGGCAGTAGCTGGCTGCTTGTGCAGAGTGATTCATAAGGGGGCAAATACACGCCTGAGAAATCCCCCACTGTGCTTTCTGCTTGACTCCTCCCTCTCTCCACAAGCCCCACTCCTCACGTCCCTGCTCCCCAACCCAAGCCCACTCTGTTGCCTGAAACACAACCATTTAGGTCCTTCTACCGAGTTACAGAATAAACATGGGGCATGGATTCTGCTAAAAGGAAAAGGGGGACATCAGAAGCCATCACTGTTCCATTACAAACACAGCCTCCCCTTCCTCATATCTGTGCTGATTGCACTGCCCAAGTACTCCAATGTCAGATGGCCAGCATCAGGGGACACTCTGCCAATGTAGCAAGTGTCCCCAAAACAGCACAGATGACAGTTTTCATAGACCCCTAGTGCCAATTGTAAGCTATGAGCATGTAGGTACGAGTGAATGAATCCATAATACTTCTGGGGACCAGCAGTGAATTAAATCCATTCACGATCAGCTTCCCCTCTTGGTGGCCCCTTTCCTTTCATTCCAATAAGTGACATAATATCGCATTGTGTTTTTGGATAAACTTGCTTTTAAATTTCTTCAACAGATCACTTTGCTTCTGCCTACAGCTTTTTTCTTCAAAGGTAGAAAGCAAATGAAGGCCTTAATACAGGACTTATTTTTAGAACACACAAGAAAAGGAGGGTTTGGGAGGCTCTAGGCAGGATTTGGAATGAGCTAGGAAGGAGCCATCCCCTACCTGCCCTCCAGTACAGCCCCTGGATCAGCTCCTGAGGTCCTGGCCAATCAATTCCTACCCCCCACTTTCTCTCTTCCCGCGTGTTGGAGAGTGCAAACAAGTTGTTAACACTGAGCACACCCAATAGCCAAAGTCAGGCTTAGTTCTAAGCCAGAAGCAATCTAAAGGATAAACTAGATCCCGGTAATGAAACATATCAGCTCAAAATCTCAGTTCCCAGCCAGACCCAGGGAACCAGGAATAGACCAGTTCAAACAGACTGCTTCCCTGAAAGGTTCTGCTAGCCAAGTCTGTTAACTGCTGATAAGAGCCTCACAGTTGCATCCAAGTGAATATGTGGATTCCTCCAGCCAAGTTCACATTGCCCTCCTGGAGACCAGTGATATCTCCTCTGGGGCTTAGGACTGAGCTCCTCTCAGTCAGCGTTAGACTTATGATGATGAGCTTGGCTCAATCCTTTCTTTAAGGAAAACTCTTTCAGACTCCACATCTTCCTTGGAGAAGTAGGGTGGCGGCACTGGGTGGAGAAGGCATGGTTGCCTCTGAGAGGGTGGGGGAAGACAAGAGTGTGGTGGGGCAGCAAGGTCACTGGCTATGAAACCAGCCAATAGGGCGATCAACCCCACAGAATCAAGTGTCTGAAATAATGACCAACCCCTGCTCTGGTGGCCAGGCTACAGCCACAGAGCTTCCCAGTCTAGGTGGTGGAGATCCAAGTGCAATAACGCCCTCATCCTGAGAACCTACCCACTCAGCCCTTGTCTTAGTTTCAGTGCCTCCAGAAGCAAACTCTCAGGAAAGAATTTGAGTATGAGTTTATTTGGTAGGTGTCAGGGGGAGAGCAGGGACTTAATAGACAGCAGAAGGTAGAGAATAAAGGGTGTGACATCAAGCCAGTTCAGTGAGTAACTAGAGTTTCAGGCCATGGGGAAGCTCTGGGAACAGGGTCAAATGCCTGCCTCAGAATCATTCCACAAGCAGCCAGGGGGACATGGCATCATTATTTAGGAGGACCTGGGATTGAAGAGGAGATGTTGACTCCTTGGTTCCCTTGGACTGCCATGCCCTTTGCTGAGGGGCTTCCCATGCCTTCAAAGAATGCTTCAATCAGATGCTAGCATTTGAGAGCATCTAATAGTCCTCCCCCAATGCCCACCAGCCCCAACCCAGCTAGTCCCTGTGAAAGTGAAAAGTTGGTATTCCCTAGGATCCTCCAGCAAGAATACCGTTTGGGGATACCATTCTCGATTTGTAGCAACAGCCAATTTCCATGATGTAAATTCTCTCACCGTGGCCAACTTCAAGATACTAACAGTGGAACACTGGATATGTCATTCTTAAATATTTAACAACTACCTCTCATGAGCTAGTAAAAGCCAGTTCCAGTACACCTCCAAAACTATGATGGGAACCCCAAAGCCTTGGGGCTCATTGCTGGGTCACCTACCTTAGCCTCAACATTTATTGTCACATGGAGACAAGGCTTTTCATTTCAGTGGATCATACAAATGGATCCTCAACCCAGTAGGGACTCTGGTGTCTAAAGCTGCATTTTCAGTCCAAGGATTGATGTTAGGGTTAAGAGGTAAGATAGCATGGTTAAGAGCATGGTCTCTGAAGCCAGAATGCCTGGGTTTGAATCTTAGCTCTGACATGTATTATCTGTTGTAACCCTGGGTCAATGACTGAACTTTTCTGTTTCTCATTTTCCTCACCTATAAAATGGGGATAATAATGAAAATAATAGTAATTACCTCCTAGGGTTCTTGTAAAGATTAATGAGTTATTACATGTAAAGTTCCCAGGATGATACCCAACACCACATAAGCATTAGCTGTTACAATTTAGGGATAGGACTGAGCAGTTAGTAAACCAGGGCCCTGAGATCCATGGAAGAAGGATGAAAAGGTTACATCTTCATCAGCAGGAGTTATACAGAGATAGATGGGGAGAAAATGTGCATGAGAGAGAGAAAGGAAGACAGGCTAATACTCTTCATTATGAGATAAACTTTTTACTGTAACCATAAATGAAGCAGTCCTTATAAACCCAAGGGTCTTAGAAAAACAGACCCATCATGGGGGGGTCTTGTCCAGCTCCAGGTTCAGGTTAAAGCTATTTTTAATAATGGAGGTTGTACCTTTCTTTTATATCTATGGCTGTTTGGTCTGCCAATGGTGGTTACATTTGCAATAAGATGAGGAGGTTCTAGTTGATTTAAAGGATAGGAAATTCGAGCGTAAGATTAGTTCTGTGAAAATAAGAAGACCTCCTTGCAGGGACTCTGGCTCAATTCAGAACCTTTGTGGATAATCTTACAAGGTGCTAGCACCATAGGCTCTGAAGAAAAGGGAAGAGCTTCCCTCGAGGTCTAAGAGAGGAGGTGCCCTGTAAACAGGTGGCTACAACACTACAATGTAAGTGCTGGAGTAGGTGCAGGACTGGACACTCAGTGTGCATTTAGCAAGGCATCACTTCCAAGCTCAGGGACTGGAGAAGACTTCCCAGGCACTTACACTGGAACCTCAACCATGGATAAGTTGGAGTTAAAGGGCTGGTAAATGAGAGGGAAATTTTCCTGCTGGAGGAAACAGCATGTTCCAGGTAGAGGGAACAAAAGCATGGGGCTAAGAGAACACATGGCACATCCAGGGAACAGCAAGTTGGTTTGCGTACCTGTACTGCAGAATCTGTGGCATGTGGGAAGAAGAGGAAGAAAGAAAGGTGGATATAGCCTGATCATGAGGGACCTCTGTCTTCATCTGGTAGATAACTGGGAACAAATGAAGTATTTTTAGCAAAAGACTGACATTGTTCCCCATAAAGATAACTCTTGTTGTTCATGAAGAATAGAATGGAGGGTCACAGCCAGAGGCTTTGCAGATGGGAAAAGATTCACACTGTCAGAATCAGAGTTAACAGTGCGTCAGGGAGGAGATAGATCCAAGTGGCCCGTGGGGACAGACCCATAGGACCTGGGGCCTGGATGTGGAGATGGGAGTGAGAGAGGACAATGGACTGTCAGTGAGACCATTCAGAGAGTGAGAGCACCGAGAAAGAACCAAGTCTGATTATGTATCCCAAGGAGTTCAGGTTCTGCATGTAGTGCATTCATAGCATAGTTGCTATCACACTTATATCAATTTTTCACCTATGGAAGTCAAATATTTTGAGGAGACTGCATTTTTCTAATTTGTTTTGCAAAGACACTGTAGGATCTAAGGACGGTTCTGGGTGCAGCTCAGAATCAGGCCCTAGAGACACCGAATTTGAGTTGCGTGCAGGACATCTAAATGCAGCTGCCAGGTAAGCAGTTGACTATACAAGTCCATAGTTCAGGAAAGATGTGGTCTGGAGATTTAGATGGGAAAACATCAGCACAGAGATCCCTTCTAAAACCAGGGAAGTTGATGACATCATCAGGGGAGTAAGAGCTGGGTAGGGGTTCCAATTTGGGGGTAATAGACTTGTTTGGGAATCAACTGAAAGAAATACACAAAAAAACTAAATTAAAGCATATGTATATTTGGGAGGTAGGGTGGGGCAAGGAGAATGTCACAGTCCTTGAAGCTAACTGTGAAGTGTCCCTGAACAAAGAGAAGATAAGAAAGGAATCAAGGAATTGGAAAAGGACAGACCTAGGAACAAGTGCATTGTGAAAACAAGGAGAAGAAGTGGATGTCCCAGAGGCCAAATCCAGTAGCGAAGTCAAGGATAAAAAGGTTTGACTTAGCAGCGATTTGGCTTAGCTGCGAGAACAGTGGTGACCTGGGGAGATCCCAGCCAGAAGTGCAACCACTTGAGCTACACTGGTTGAAAAATAGGGGTAGGTGGAAATGGCAACAGAGGACAAGGATTCTCAAGAAAGTGGACTATGAAGGGAAGAAGACTGCAAAAAGAGCTGGAAAAAGACAGATGGTCCAGGAAGGATCTCTCTGTTTTAATTTTTTACTGTAGTGACATATCTACAACTCAAAATTTCCCATTTCAACCACTTTTGAGTGTACAATTCCATGGTATCAATTAAGTCCACACAGTTTTGCTATTGTCACCATCCATTAACCCAATTTTTCATCACCTCTAAAAGAAAATGCTCTCTAAAATAACTCTTCCTCCCCTGCCCCCACTCCCAGCCCATGGTAACTGATAATCTACTTTCTGTCTCTAAGAAATTTGCTCTTTCTAGGTATTTCATATAAGCAAGATCATACACTAAGTGTCTATGTCTGGCTTATTTCACTCAATGTTATCTTCAAGGCTCATTCAATGTTGAAACATGTATCAGAACTTCATTCTTTTTATGACTAAATAAAATTCCATTGTGTGGCTAAACCTTATTTTGTTTATCCATTCATCTATTGATGGACACTTGAGTTGCTTCCTTCGGGTTTCTGTGAACATGCTGATTGATATGAATATCGATGTACAAATATCTTACAAGGGATACTAGAGAGCCATTTTTTTTTTAAGAAGAGAAGCTTGAGCATTCTTATGTGATACCCGGAAAGAGTCAGGAAGGAGCGAGAGGCTATAGCTACTTGAGCAAAATAGTGAGGGCCAGAGCTGGTGTGTCAACAATCAAGACACTAGGACTCCCCAGTGGGTGAAGGCCTTGGGATGGGAGCTGACAGACACTGCCAGGCCCCTTGTACATTTTCCTCATCTCATTGTCTAACCTCATTCCAGTCTCCCAATTCCTAGCCAGGAGGCTCATGTGAACCATCTTGGGGGTTGAGGTGACCATGAAGGGGTCAGGGATGGGGGCTCTTTGGGAAAGGAGAAAAGCAGCATCTCAGTGGAGAGCCCCTTGGAAGGAAACTTCTTTAGCAATAGCTGATTGCAGAACTGATGAAAGGAGTTGTGGAAAGAGATCCTTGATTGATTTTTATTCCTTCAGCTGATGCCAAATTAAACTTCCAATGGAAATTATCATTCCTCTCACTGTGTCTGGGCCTGCCTTTGAGGGAAAGAATGGTATGAATCATGGGAAGAGCACAGAGTTTGGGGTCAAATGGTCTTGGGTTAGGTTGCAATTCTGCCCTTGATAGTTGTATGGCCCAATACTAAATACAGGTACTTAGTCACCCTGAACCTCTGTTTCTTCATCTGTGAAGTAGACATAATGGAAATGACCTTGTGGTCCTCGTAGGGAGGACTGGGATTAAATTAGGATACACATAGTTCTATCTGCTGCATATCCACTGTGAGCCATATACAGTACATGATATTAAGTGGAAACCTGACAAATGGTAGATAATATTAATAGTAATAGTGTGTCCTAGACTTTAGTGCCTGAAATCAGGCCTTCATCAAGTAATGCATAATTATTATACAAATTGCTATGAGGTAGACACTTGGTGAGGGGCATTCTCTGGTACCTTTTGACTCAATTCCCTGGAATTTGATCTACAGGATTATGCTATTTATGTTACAAATCAAAGTTATGTGAGCCTTTGGCAACATGCATATCAGACCACTCCTGCCAAGAAACATAAATCTCTGATGTTACTGGTTGCACAATTAACTTATTTGGTCTTTAATGTAAAAATACCCCCCATACATTTAAGAACTATTAGTGGAAGGAAAGCTATGGAGTAGTATGATATCTTGAACTTCCCATGAGAATTTTCTTCTATAAGACCAAGAAAATGCACCACAGAAATATGGTTGAAAAGAGAGTAACAGAAAGATGCCATGGTCCTTATTTCCTTCTTGAGCAGAACTAAATGAACAAAGATAAACAGAATTCTGATACACAGTTCAATCGCTTTTTTAGCCCAGTGATTCTGTTTTTTGCGTTCATTGCTAGAGTAGAACAGACTCTATTAGCTCTGTGGTTTTTGCATATGAATGAGTGATCCCACTTCAAATTTGTGTTTCTCCTTTCCCACCAACAACTCTCCATTGTCCTTTTTTTTTCCTTTAAATCTTCTTTGGCCCTCATTCTTTTTACACTTTGAGAACCTTTCAGAGATCAGACAAGTATGCTTCTAATTGGAAAGCAGCAGAATCTGCCATCCAAGAAGAAAAGAGAATGGCACAATTTCCTCCATGGATCCTACAAGAAGTCTGAATCCTTTCAGTTCCAGGGGTGCGGTCCCACGAAACTTCACTGGTCACCTGTTGATAGAGTCAATAGGTTGGCAGGGAAAATTACACTGAGCCAACAGAATCACCTTTAACAGAGTACCTACCTCACGCTAGCAACCAAAATAAATTCCTGAAATAGCAAAGATTTAAATGCACAAAGCAAAACTATACCAAAAAAAACTTTTTAAAATATTCTTTACATGAGCAAGTTGTATCTAAGAATAGCGCAAAACCTAAATACTATACAAGAAAAGGCAGGTACAGTTGACCCTGTTCATATTTGAAAATTGTATCTGTTTAGCAATAGACAAACAGAGCAGATATGTGTGACCTATATTACACTAAAAGCTTTTAGAAATCAATTTTTAATTACTAGAAACCCAGTAGAAATGGACAGTGGTTAAGAAAACAACTTCCACAAAAAAGAAGTGGAAATAGTTCATAAATATGTCACAAAATGTTCAATTTTTCATAATTAAAATGCAAATTAGAATAATGACTTGTCATTTGTTGCCTGTTGGCAAAGGTTAAAAGTTAGATAGAACATGGAGCTGGTGAGGTTTTGAGGAAATGGGCATTTCACACGATGTTAATGGGGTTGTAAATCCATGCAACCTTTTTGCAGGGCGATTTGGCAATATCTATTAAAATTTAAAATGCACATACCCTTTGTCCAGCAATTGCGCTCCTAGGAATTTATCCTAAGGGCATGTTCTTTCAACTGTGCATAAATGTGCATGTAGATTAGAATGTGAGTTGCAGCACTGTTTGTAATCCCCCCCAACTGTAAAAACATCTAAATACAAATTTATGGAACTGATTACATTAATTAAGACGCAGCCATGCAACACACTGCTACATAGCTGTAAGGTGTCGTCGTGGAGTCTGTCTGAGGCACACTGCAAGTGAAAAAGAGGTAAGTCGCAGGACAGTTCACTCTAAAGAACTTTAAGTACTTATAAATACAAGCACACACATAGCTGTGAATGCTTGCAAATGCAGAGGGTATTTTCAGAATGATATTTAGTAATTTTTAATTGCAGATTCCTCTTGGAAATGGGGATGAAGAAGTCAGGGGTGGGAGAAAAGTAATTTAAGTTTCACCTTATACACTTTTATTCTGTTTGGAAGACGTTAAGTTTTGTTATCAATGTGAGTGGCTTTCCAATTTAAACAAGTATAGTGGTATACTAAAAGGGGGAAGAAACAAAAAAGAAAGAGAAGAGGGAGTAAGGGCAGGAAAGAGAAGGAGGAAAGGAGACAGAGAAAAGGAGAAAGGGAAGGAGGGAAGGGAGAGAGGGGAAGGGAGATGGGGGGAGAAAGAGGGAGTGTGAGAGAAAGACGGGGAGGGGAAGTGAAAAGGTGGGAAGGAGACAGAAAAGGAGGCAGAGAAGGAAGGAGGAAGAGAAAAAGGACTTTGAGAAGCAGAGAAAGAGAGAGGGAGGGAGGGAAGGATAAAGGTAATAAGAGAGAGGGGAGAGGGGAAGAGAAATGGAGGGACAGAGAAAAGGAAAGAGGGAGGGAAGAAGGGAAAGAAGGAGAAAAAGAGATTGGTAAGAAGAGGAGGGAAGAGGAAAGAAGAGACACTTTCTCAATTATTTGAGCAGAGGCGCCCTTTACCTGTTTGCATGGAGACAGATTATCAGCACATCTTTAAATTTTTGCAATTCACCAGTCTTCACAATAACTAACTTGTCACTTCTTTTATAAATGAAAACAAGGAAGTACTACACTGTTTGAGGTGTGCACGCTTGTGTTTTTGCAAAACAACCTGGGATAAAGTCCTCACTGCAACCTAAGTAAAGCCTGACTCCAGGAAGCCAGACAGCATTTCCTCCCATAATACACAAATTTGTGTTTTTCCCGAAGCTTCTATCTCTCTGCCTGGGTCCCTCAGCGATAGGTGCCACAAAATTATACAGATGGACAGATCACTCACCCTGATTTTGCTGAGAGAGGGCAGATACTTGGAAGTCACACATGGGTCTTTCTTCCTCTCGTTTTCATCTCCTTAAGATTTTGGGAGCTGCCCAGAGGCTACATTATATTCCTTTCACTAATTTTTTTACATTTAAAATCTTACGAAAGGTCTCTTTTAAAAGATAGTACGTTATTGCTGAGTTGTTGTATTTTTTTTTTAATAATTGTTTTTGGTTTTGTTTTTAATCTGAGGCTTTTCCCCCTATGGAAAAAGAGGAAAGTTTCAACCTACCACAGGCCTGCATTTCCAGAAGGACAGATATAAATACTCTGGAGGTCAAAAAGAACCTGCTCCTTCCCTGCCTCCCTACTGCTCCCTGCTTCTACCCTGGCATTCCCACCTTCCTTGCCCAACACTGAATGCTGCAACTATTACTGAAGCTCAAAGAAACATTCTACTACTCAACAGTTTAAACATTAACAGGCATGCAAAGCTACTGGGGGTAAGGGCCTGGAGCCTGTAATAAGAAGGCAAGTCCCAGCTGGATTCTGTAATTATTTCTTATGCAACTCCAGTTCACAGTTATAGAGTTCTAAAGATTGTATACTTCCAGCACGCTGGCAAAAGGGCCCCACTCCACCGAGGTTGCATAAGCCTTCTCATAGCATCATAATTAGTCATTAGGAGCAGAACAAAGGGCCATTCTGACCAAGGTGGCAAGCTAAGGCTGTATTTATTTGTTTTCAGGAAAGGAGGAATTTCTTGCACATTCTCCCCTGCGAGAGAGTGAACGGGTTAAGACGGAAAGATGGAGATGGGGTAGGAAAGGAGGTGGTCGAGAGTTTGTTTTGGAACACAAACTCAGTTTAGATTTATAACGCTGCTGCGATCGCCACCCTTGCTTCAGCTCCCACCAACCGAAGTTTGGTTTGGACAGCCGTGGCCTCGACGGGGTAACTGGGGCTGTTGTCTCCTGTAGAACATCTACATTCATCAGATTTCTAGCCCCACTACTGGCTTTACCGTGTTATAAAAATCGCAGTTCCTTCGTGCCACGCCATCTTTGTCATCAGACTAAATATTTGTGAAATCAGGTTTCTACAGTGTTGATGCTCTGACTACTTGATTAAACGTACACTAGAACTTGACTTTTAGGACTAAAGAAACTGCTTTGGAGATAATCTTGTCTCGTTCCCTCATTTTATAGAAGAAGAAACTGAAGCCCAGGAAGCTGAGGGGGCTCCCTGGGGGGGCGGGGGGGCGGACTCTAATGAAGGCACTTGGCTTTCCTTTTATTCTTGGATTAATGGTTAACCTTCTAACTCTTCTTTTGTGTTCTAAAGTCAACATCTACCCTGCAACCTCCACCCAACCTGTTCGTTCACTTTGAAAACCCAGTCTCTTGCAGGGGTTTCCAGATAAGCACGGCAACACTGCAGCCTGCAGGTAAGTTTTAAGATAACAGCAGTACACCTGGATAGAGCTACCTGACAGCACAAAAGTGGATGGGTCTCTTGCCAGTCTTAGGTTTGGTCTATTTGGATTGAAAGGATGGCGCCAAAGAAGTGGTTTATTATTCAGAATCATGTTTGCCACAATTTACTGGGCAAAAAGTTTAATTTCCCACAGTCTTGCCCAGAGAGTTGAGTCTTTTTATCTGTGACCTTTGAGAGCTACTACAAGTTGAAGAAGGAAAAATAGCTGTTCCACATTGAAGTTCATTTCCCCTATATGAGAATTTTACTAGATTAGAAATGCAATGGTTTTAACACATCTCAAAATATCTTTTTGAACAGAATGGAGAAACATGGATTTGATCATTAAGTGAGAGAGAACTTTAATGGAGTCATCAATTACACCTCAAAACCGCCAGTTGATGAATTAACATCCATCTACCTATAGGGAGATCTCTAGAGAGAGATCAAAGATTTCTTCTTCTCCATGTGTTCCAATGAATTGGATAGAAGCATCTACAGATCTCGTTCAAATGTCACCTTCTCAGTGATGCTTTCTTGGCTACTCTATGCAAAATTACTTTTAAAAATCCTCCCGCTCATTTACTACATATCTTTCCTGCTTTATTTTTCTCCTTGGCACTTACCATTATCAAATATGCCACACATGGAAAGTACTTATCTTTGTTTATTATCTGTCTTCCCCACTAGAATGAAAGTTCCATGACAAGAGGGGGTATTTTTTCTGTTATTTCTCTTTTCACTGCTGTATCTCCAGACCTTAGAACAGTGCTGGATATATAGGAGGATAATCAATAAATAGTGAATGAATGAATGAATGAATGAATGAATATAGATAGCATGCTTATCAGTGGTGAACGCAACATAAACCCAGAAGGGTTGAGAAAATACTAGGTAACAAAGTCAACAATCAAAATTTTCTTGACAGGTGAGAATAACAGTCTGAAGCTAGCAAGACAGAATTTAATAGGCTATGTAAATCATGTCCCACACTTGGATTTAAGAAAAACAATTGCACAAGAACAAGGTGGGGAAGATCACATGGCTGAGGTCGAGAGCACATGAGAAACAATGATGGCATCATGGGTGACTGGCAGCTCAATCTGAGTCAAAAATAAAACCAGCCTGTGAACAATAGTGTGATCTTCAGTGTCATCAGTCACTAGAATAATCACAGTTTTCAGAATATGAAGTGCCCCCATGTGCATTCCTTCATTTGAACTCATATCTTTTCATCTACAAAAACAAAATGTTAAGTGATCAAAGTTATGCATTGCAGGCTGGTTCGTAAGAGTGAAGATGAGAAAACCTCCTAAACATCCATCGATATAGGAGAACTGGTTAAATAAATGAGGGAAGCTGGTCATATAGCCTTTAAAAGAGAATGAGGAAATTCCTAATATGTAGATGTAGATCAGTAGATGGTAGATGAAAGGAGATAGAGCAAGAGGGAGAGACAGAGATTTAACAAAAAAGAAACTAAATGTCCAGCTTTATTAAGGTTTAATTTAGAGATTTGCTTCTCTAAGCTGATCCTTTGACCACTAGCGGTGGAGACATCATCAGAGAGCTGAACAGGAATCTCATTTTAATAAGCTCTCCAGATGACTCCCAATCACATTCATGCTTAAGAAGCCTGTTGCAGAAAACAACCTAACCCAGTCCAAACCTTCACGCCCCGTCCAGCCTCACTTCTTGTTGTCCATCTTCTTGTTCTGGAATCCGAGGGTCATTTCAAATGGCCGTGACCCCATGCCAGGAGGGTACTCCAGCACTCCGAGGGATGTGGGAAGCTGCAGCTCCTTCCTTGATTAGTTCAGAAGTGTGGTGGCTGATTTGGGAGGCCTGTTGGTGGCAGTAAATGAGCTCTTCCAGGAGTCACCGTCTAAGGTTCAGCCCGGCCCTTGCCATCCTAGCCTTAGCATTCTCTCCCAAGGAGACACTCAGGAAAGATTCATTTCAGGATCAGCCTGGGAGTCTTTCCAAACTCCAAGTCACTGGCACTGAGGTGAGACGCCACCTTCTCCTGCCAGAAGTGGGGACGTGATGAGGGCCTCGAGCCGCTGTCCTCACCTGCAGCTGGCCTCCCATCTCCTGGATTCCATGGCATCCCCGTCTGCTTCTTCTTCCTTGGTCCTTCCTCAGGTCTCATCCTCCTGTCCTTCTCCAGCCTCAGCAATGATGCATGCAGTGCAGTTTCTACCCTGTTTGAACTTTGGAGCCGGAAACACCACAGGATGTCAGCAGAAATGAAGGTCTAACCCTTGGATTGTGCAGCATGGAGTTAGGATGGGATTTTTTTAAGTTTTATTTACAAACACTCCATGTCCACCAAACATATACTACCCCTACCCACCTCTCCCATCCCCTGGTATCCTTTTCTGGTAACTTTCTGCCTCTCTCCAGAATTTGCTATTTCTAGACATCTTGTAAGTGGCATCATACAATATTTCCCTTTGGGGCCTTTCTCATCTCACTGAACATAATGATTCCACGGTACAGCATGTCTCCAAACTTCATTTTTCCTTATGGCTAAATAGTATTCCATTGTACTTACGTACCACATTTTTGTTGGTCCATCCATTTGTTAATGGTTAATGGACACTGAGGTTGATCCCACCTTTGAGCTATTGTAAATGATGCTGCTATGAACATCAATGTGCATATACCTGTTTTGAGTCCTTGCTTTCATTTGCTCTGGGTGTATAACCAGGAGTGGGATTGCCAGGTCATATGGTAATTCTACATTTAACTTTTTGAGGAGTGGTCATCTTGCTTTCCACAGTAGTCTTACCAATTTGCATTCCCGCCACCGACGCACCAGAGTTCAATTTTCTCCACATCCCTTCTCTCTCCAGCCAACACAACAAGCAAACTCACTGCCCTCCTCCTGTCTACATGGGAAACATGACTCCCAAGGATGTGGACCTTCCTGGCAACACGGGACAGAAATCCTAGAATGAGCTGAGACTCAGCATCAAAGGATTGAGAAAACCTTCTCGACCAAAAGGGGGAAGAGTGAAATGAGACAAAGTGTCAATGGCTGAGAGATTCCAAACAGAGTCGAGAAGTTATCCTGGAGGTTATTCTTATGCATTAAGTAGAGATCACCTTGTTATTCAAGATGTAATGGAGAGGCTGGAGGGAACTGCCTGAAAATGTGGAGCTGTGTTCCAGTCACCATGTTTCTTGAAGATGATTATATAATGATAAAGCTTTCACAATGTGACTGTGTGATTGTGAAAACCTTGTGTCTGATGCTCCTTTTATCAACCTTATCAACAGACGAGTCAAACATATGGAATAAAAATAAATAACAGGGGAATAAATGTTAAAATACATTTAGACTGAAATGCCGGTGATCAATGAAAGGGAGGGGTAAGGGGTATGGTATGTATGAATTTTTCTCTGTTTTCTTTTTATTTCTTTTTCTGAATAGATGCAAATGTTCCAAGAAATGATCATGACGATGAATATGCAACTATGTGATGATATTGTGAATTACTGATTATATATAGAGAACGAAATGATCAAAATAGGAATGTTTGTGTTTGTTTGGTGTTTTTTGGTATTTAAATAAATAAATAAATAAATAAATAAAAATTTGTCCACATCCTCCCCAACACTCATTTTCTGTGTTTTGTTGTTGTTGTTGTTGTTGTTGTTGTTGTTGCTGCTGCTTTAATAATAGACATCCAAGTGGGCATGAAGTAGGACGCTGCCACAGGCCCTGGAGGCGACGCTCACTGGAACAGTCTCCTGTAGGATGCCTGGCCGAGGGACAGAAAACCCCACCACTGCATGCGCTCACTGCAGTCCAACACGACTGTGCCTCCTTCTTGCCTTCCATGCCTTCAAAATTTTTCCTTTAAGTGGTAAAAAAGCAAGATGTACAACAGTATCATCTACTATAATTTGCATAAAAGCAGGGAGCATAAATACGCTGTATTCAGACAGGGGAACGCTTGATATGCAGAGAATTTCCCCAAGAAAATGCAGCACGGAACTCAGCCAAATCCAGGGCCTTCGTGACTGAAGACAGAGGTGGCAAGGAAAAATTTCATGTGTCCTTAACTCCTTCTGAACTTGGCACCATGCACAAGTATTACCTGGCCAAAAAGTTAAATTTAAATTATAAATTGGTAGATCTACACCTATTTAGGAGCTAAAAGTTTATTTCCTGTTAATAGTGATAGTGCATTGTCCAGTACTAAAGAAGTGACTGCCCTACATATTGCTCTGCAGCAGTCAAATCGTTTTCAGTTATACGGTGTTCAAATCTGAATGCCATAGTACAAAAAAAAAATTAAATTCCATGTTTATAGAAAAGGTACTTTCGTATTTACCTGCCTCTCAGTCTTCCTCAACACAAGAAACAGGCCAAGGAACCTCTCTTTTCTAGGAACAATTGTTCCACTCTGTAGGGAGTGATTATTTCTTTGCAGTTTGTGAACGTAGCTTCAAGTCTCTTTATTTGGAGAGCTTCATTTCTGAGCATCACTTCACAGGGTTCCAGCTGGGAGACCTTGTCTGAGCAAATGACAGACAGAAGAATTCATTCAGGAGAACACTCTAAGTACCCACTGAGATAAGAAAAGTATCCGCTAGCAACATATTTTGTTTATTCATGTCGTTAAAACTGCAGTAATAACAGTAAAATCTATTTCCATGCAAACAGGAATGAGGCGATTAAGGTTTAAATAAAATTTATATTAGGAAATCCTCAAAAACGAGTCTGGTCTCAAGGAAAAAGGTCATACACTGTGACAAAAAATCTGCTACCTGTTGTCCATTTTTTTATTTTTTATTTTTTCATTTATTTCAACTTGAACGCTTTATATTAAAAGAAAACTTTTTAGAAAAGTTTACATTAAAAACAATTTTTAGTCGGAAAAAGCACAGACTTCCATCATCTCCACTTGGTTCACTAGTTTTGTCACATTCAAAGATTTGTCTTTTCTTGATAAAAAATGTCAAATGAAGCTCTTATTCTTATTAGCACATTAAAGTTGTCGATGATGGCGGTGATGATGATATAATTGGACTTTATCAAAATGTAAAACTTCTGTTCTTCAAATGCTACTGCTAAGAAGATGAAAACATAAGCTATCAACAAGAGAAAATATTGCAGAACACATACAGAACCTGTATCCAAAATATATACAGAACTTTCACAACTCAAAGGAACACAGCCCAATTATTTTTTAATGGGAAAAGATTTGAGCAGACACCACACCAAATAAGAAACACTAACAACCACCAAACATGTGAAAGGTGCCGACATCAGATGTCATTAGGAAAATGCAAGTCAAATGAGATACCACTTCACACCTACTTGAATTGCTAGAATTAAAACAAACAAGCAAGCAAACAAGCAAATATGACAAAACCAAGTGCTGGCAAGGATGCAGAGAACTGCATCACTTATACATTTCTGTTGGGAATTTAAAAATGGCAAAATGGTACAGTTACCCTGGAAAACAGCCCAGCAGTTTTTATAAAGTTAAACATACACTTACCATACCAGTCAGCACTCCCAATTCCCAGGCATCCACTTAAGAGAAAAGAAAACATGTGTCCACACAAAGACCTGTAATGATTACTTATAGCAGCTTAAAACTAAAAACAATGCAAAGCCCTCAACAAATAAATTGTGACACATCCTTGCAACAGAGCTCTATTCAGCAACAAAAAGGAATGCACCACCTTCCCCATCAACGTTGATGTATCAGGTCCATTTTTTAAAAATTTTATTATAGAGCATTTCAAACATGCAAAACCAGAGAGAACAGTACAATAACCCTCCAGGCAATCTTCACCACTCATCGGTGAGGATCAACCCATGACCAAACCTTATTTCATCTATGAACCCACTGCCACTCGCCACTCCCAACCCCATTTTCAAGTCCATTTTCAGGGACACTTTTTGGAAGGGAAAAAAGCTATGTCTATCTTTTCGCAGATAAATATCTCTATATTCTTGCAGATACCTCTGTGCCTGCAGGTTTATAGCCTTTTCTTTTTTGCCTTGATTTATCAGTCATTTCTTATTTGAATTTGGGGGGCCAATCTGCAATGCTGATGGGAAGCATGTGAACTACTTTTCCACACATGAGAACCTTCACTTGAGCCTGTAAGTCCGAAGGGATATGTCCATTTCGTGGGCACCGCACGGCTTCACAAGCTTGATGTCCCTGAAGGAAAGTAATGAGGACTGAAACGGAACTGGTCTCTGTAGAGCACAAAGAACAGCTTTGCATTCTTTGTGTTTGCATTTGTGGAGTTTTGTGTGCTTGTATTTATGCTCGTGTTTGATCTGAAAAGCAGGAAACATTGAAGGGAGGACAACAGTGGTGAGAATAATGGAATTCTATGAGCTCCTGGGACTGGCCGAAATAATTTCCTTTAAAACCACAATGTTTTTCTGGCTAATCCTGCCTTAATCAGAAAATCAAATTCCCCAGAACATCCCATTTCCCAAACATTCTGATTAATATAGATTTTTTTGGTAACCACGGCTATACCCAATGAACACACAAGACTTGAATAGTTCCTGTTAGTTTGTCAAATTGCAAACCATGTTTACCTAATTATATCCTCTGGCATTCTGAGTCTTTAATGATGCAGAATTTCTTTGTATGCTCTGAACATATTGAGTATCAGTCAATTTCGAAAGTTAATCAGAGTAAAAATAACACTTTCATAGTCAGGAAGCCACTATTACAAAGAATGAAACAAAAAGCAGTCATTCAAATTCGTAGGTGTAGGGATAAATCAGAGTATTTACATTATACTAAACCTTGCATTAATCACAGAGCTCCTGTTCCTTAAATTAGGGATTATTTCCTCAAACACGCCGTCATCAATTCCAATGTTAAATTTAAAATTCATTTGCCTCAAAATAGAATTTAAGAATAGTATGGGACGATGGTGGAGTACAGGTGTCCAGGACCAACTCCTCCTTGAAACAGTAGTGGACAGGCAGGGATTGTACGAAACAACTGTTCTGGGGCTCCAGAGGCCAAGGGAGCCCTGCACAACAGACAGGGAAAAGCAAAAAGAGGAGGCTGAGAAACTGTGGTAAAGAGCAGTGAGAAGTTCCTCCAAGGTGGCTCCTAGTACCATCCCCTACCCTTGAGGGGGCTGCCTCAGGGTCCAGTCCCTGCTGGCTGCTGGGGACCAAGAAGGTCTTGGAAGTGCTCTTCCCCAGGAATGAAGCAGGGGAGAGGGGGCATGGCCAAGTACTGATCATGGCTTTTGATTGACAAATTGTCATCGCTCAATCCCTCCTCTGAACTGCTATTTCAGCCTGCCCTGGAAAGGGATGGATAGGGCCATTGTTTCAACCCTGTCCCCAACAGGGATAGAACAAGCATCTCCTAAGGACTGCAGGCAACAGTTTGCTGAAGAGTGCCATCTGCTGCACAGGCCAGGAAGGTGCAGCTTTGGGGAGTCATCAGAGAGGCTCCTGAAGTCTTTTCTGACCTCTCCCTGCACCCATTAGAGCTGGTCTACAACCCCTTCATGGGTTCCTGGTCCTGTTTTGTCTGGGATATACTAACTTGGGAAACTCCTCTCAGAATTTCCCTTCAGGCAGAAACAGTGAGAGGGAGTGAAAGGAGAGTAAAGAGCAAACAAACAAAGCAATCACTATAGAATCCAAAAAAAGCAGATCCATATTTCCAGAGAAGGAACAGAAGAAAGCCTTCTCCTGGGGGTGAAATAATCACACAAATATGGAAACCTTAAAAATTGTACTGCATATCCAGTGCAAGAATCAGATGAAGAAGAGCTGGAAAAATCTGATCAGTAAAACATGCAATTTTAAAATCTAGAAAAAGTTGAACCAAGTATAAAAAAAGAGCTTTAAGACAAAGCCAAACAACAACAAATCCCCAGGCAAGAGAGAGAAAAGTAAATTCACAAGATAACCAGATGCCTTGACATGAGCAAAAAATTAAAAGCCATGTTAAGAAATAGGAGATATGACACAGTTAAAGGAGCAAATTAAAGAGTCAGAGGAGATATAGAATTTGAAACACCTAATTAAAGTTTGTTCAAACAAACCTCCTAATTCCATACAAAGAGATGGAGAAAAATGTGGGTAAAAAGATGAAGGATAAAAAAAATGACACTGGGTGAGCAAAAAGAAGAATTTGAATGTACAAAAAAATAAATTATGTGAATGAAAGACACAATAGAAGAGATTAAGATTCATTAGAGGTATACAACAGTAGATTTGAATAAGCAGAAGAAAGAATAACTAAACTACAAGACAGGGGAATAATGATCTTACAGACTGAAGAACAGTAAAGAAAAGAATAGGAAAAAAATGAGTAGGGTTTTAGGGATTTGTATGGCAGCATGAAGTGCACAAGCATACATGCCATGGTTGTCCCAGAAGAAGAGAGAGGAAAAGGGGCAGAAAGACTACTTGAGGAAATAGTCACCAAAAATTTCCCAACTCTTATGAAAGACATAAATACACACTTCCAAGAAAGGCAATACACTCTAAACTGAATAAATCTATACAGACCTACTCAGAGACGTATACCAATTAGAATATCAAATGCCAAAGATAAAGGGAATCCTGAAAACAGTAAGAGAAAAGATTCATCACATAAAAGGGAACCACTGTAAGAATGAGCTGTGCTTTTTCATCAGAAAACATGGAGATGAGAAGCAGGAGTAGGGTATATTCAAGGCACTGAAAGATTGTAGTGAAATGAAGCTGGAAATCAATTAAAAGTGGAGAAATTGTAAATTCACAAATATACAGAAGTTAAGCACATTCTTAAACAATCAGTGGGTCAAAGATGAAATTACAAGAGAAATAAGTAAATATCTCAAGATGAATGAAAATGAGAAAACAAAATAGCAAACTTATGGCATGCAGTGAAGGCAGGGTTGATGGAAATTCTAGCCCTAAACACCTACATAAGAAAGAAGAAAGAGCTAAAATCAGACCTAAGCTGCACACCTGGAAAAACAAGAAGAAAGAAGAAGAAAGAAAAACAAGAAGAAAGAAGAAGAAAGAAAAATAGCAAACAAATCCCAGAGCTACTAGGAGGAAAGAAATAGCAAAGATTAAAGCAGAAATAAATGAAATTGAGAATAAAAAACAATAAAGAATTAACAAAAGCAAAAGTCGGTTCTATGAGAAGATAACATTTATAAACCCTTAGCTAGGCTGACAAAAAAAAGAAAGAAAATTGAAAATGAAAGGGGGGACATTACTACTGACCCCACAGAGATAAAAAGCATCTTGAGAGGATACTATGAACAACTGTATACCAACAAATCCAACTACTTAGATGAAATGGAAAAATTCCTAGAAACATACAAACAAATTACACTGACTGCAGAAGAAACAGAAGATCTCAGCAGACCAATTGCAAGCAAGGAAATTGAATTAGTCATCATATCAAGGAGAAAAACCTCCCATCAAAGAGAAAAACCCAGGACCAGATGGCTTCACAGGTGAACTCTACCAATCATTCCAAGAAGAATTAATGCCAATCCTGCTCAAACTCTCCAAAAAAACTGAAAAGGAAGAAAGACTATCTAATAGCTCATTCCATGAAGCCAATATCACCCTAATAGCAAAGCCAGATAAAGATACCACAAGAAATGTACAGACCAACATCTCTAATGAATTTAGATGCAAAAACCTCTACAAAATATCTACAATTTACTCCAACAGCATATTTCAAGAATTATACATCATGACCAAGTGGGTTTTATCCTAGTTCAACACCATAAAAATAGATTAATTAATGTAATACATTACATTAATAAATCAAAAGGAGGTTTAGGTTCTTTTATATTACTAGAAGGAAAGTTAGAAAACAAAACATTGGACTGCATAGCATAGCAAACCCTATTGTGGACAATGACTTTGGTTAATAGTACAAATATAAGAACGTTCTTTCATCAATTATAACAAAGTATGACATTATTACAAAGTATTAAAATAGGGTGATATATGGAAACAACTACACCTAATGTAAACTATCACTATAATTAACTGTAATCTTTTAATGTTCTTTTATTGATTGTAACTAAGGTACCACATTAGCACAAAGTGTCACCAATAGGGGCATATACGGAAACTTTGCATTTTTACATGACTTTTCTGTAAAACTACAACTTCTCTAATTAAAAAATAATAATACAGTAATTTTTTAAGACATTATGGTAGGTGAAAGAAACAAGACACAAAGTACTACATATTGTACGATTCCATTTATATAAAATTTAAATATGAATATATTTATATAGACAGAGTTAGACTAGTAGTTATGGAGGGCTGGGGAAAGATAGAGGGATTGAGAAATGACTAAGGGGTATGGGGTTTTTCTTTTTGGAGTAATGAAAATGTTGTAAAAATTGATTGTGGTGATGAGTGAACAACTCTGTTATTATACTAAAAACCATTGTACATTTTTGATGGATTGTGAATATATCTCAATAAAACTGTTTCATGAAAAAGAGAATTTAACAGTGTTTACTTCAAACCACAAAATACATCTGATGACTCTTCTAGCAACTGTGGAATTTCACAAAGTTGCAAATTAAAGTTGGGCTGCTGCTGCTTAACTTGCCGTTTTCATAATGCATAGACTACACAAGAAACTGAAGTATTGCTTTCCTCCTCATTGGGCAACTGCATGGCTGGAAGACAGGAGTACGAGAAAGAAATTTCACTCTTTACCCTTTAATATGCTTTAACTTTTGAACCAGGTGGATTCATTACAATTCAAAATATAAATAAAAATTTTTAAATAAAACTAAAATTTAAAATCTAATTAAGAAATCCTTTCTCACATTACCTAAACCTTTGCTTAATTTTAAGAGCTAATTTACAAGTGTCAGACTATTAGTCTCATATACATATATATGCACTTTTGAGATATTGATGAGAAAAGATGTGCAGAAAGTTCACTAAACTGGGATCAAAATACTAGCACAACCCAGATAGTGGGTGTGCTGGTTTGAAATGATGTATGTACCCCAGAAAAGCCATGTTTTAATCTGAATCCCATTTTGTAAAGGCAGCCATTTCTTCTCATCCCTATTCAGTACTGTAGGTTTGAAACTGCAATCAGATCATCCCCCTGGAGATGTGGAGATGTGACTCAATCAAGAGTGGTTGTTAAGCTGGATTAGGTAGAGACATGTCTCCACCCTTTCGGATGGGTCTTGATTAGTTTACTGGACTCCCAAAAAGGAGGAAACATTTTGGAGAAAGTGAGAGATTAGGAGAGAGCAGAGAATGCTGCAGTACCACGAAACAGAGAGTCCACTAGTCAGTGGCCTTTGGAGCTGAAGAAGGAAAATGCCTCCCAGGGAGCTTCATGAAACAGGAAGCCAGGAGAGAAAGCTAGCAGATGACGCCGGCTTCACCATGTGCCCTTCCAGCTGAGAGAGAAACACTGACTGTGTTCGCCATGTGCCTTCTCACTTGAGAGAGAAACCCTGAACTTCACTGGCCTTCTTGAACCAAGGTATCTTTCCCTGGATGCCTTTGATTGGACGTTTCTATAGACTTGTTTTAATTGGGACATTTTCTCAGCCTTAGAACTATAAGCTGGCAACTTATTAAATTCCCCTTTTTAAAAACCATTTCGTTTCTGGCATATTGCATTCTGGCAGCTAGCAAACTAGAACAGTGGGCTACAATTTCCAACTTCACATCCAGGTTTCATGTTCTATTAGGTGAACACTATATTTTCTTTCTTCCAGCAAAATTCTAATATTCTGAAATCATCGTAATGTATCAGTAATTGACTTTAAAACATACTTTTCACAGGTCACTATGGTAGTTTGGAGCTGTATGTACCCCAGGAAAATGTTCTTAAATCTAATCCATTCCTGTGGGTGTGAGCTCATTGTGAAGTGAGGTGACTTCAGTGAAGGTATGACACACCTCATTCAGGGTAGGTCTTAATCCTTTTATTGGAGCCCTTTGTAAGAGAATGAAATATAGAGAAAAGAAGCTGAAAACAATGAAACACAGAAGAGTAGGGAGAGGCCAGCAAAGGCTGCCAGGTGCCTTGCCATGTGGCAGAGGAGCTGTGGTTCGCCAGCAGCCAGTCTCTGGGAAGAAAGCATCACCTTGATGATGTCTTGGTTCAAATATTTTTATGGCCTCAATACTGTAAGCTCATAGATTCCAATTGTTTAAGCTGACAAACTTTATGGTATTTACTTTAAGCAACCTAGGAAACTAAAATATCAACATCAAGACTTAGAATAAATCAGGTAATTGAGGCACAAGACCAACCCCCAAAAGAACAAAATAAGAGCTTCAGACCACTGAGGGTCACCAGAAGATAAATAAAGGATCCACAAAGCCCGTACATGCAAAATGGGGCTGAGCCAGAGAAGAAAACTCAAGAAGTGCACTTTAAGTTACATATTCTTACAGAAAGCCATGTGGAAAAGAAAATTATTGTTTGTAATAAGTTATGTAATTAAAGACAATCATTATTATTCTTGGTCATAAAAATTCTAACATTATAATTTCTGTATTTTCAAACTATTTTAGCTTCGTATAAAACATTATTACCCTCATTTCCAGTTCCCTTTCATGTATTATTTCGAAAATAATTGTCTTAACAAGTTAATTAGATCTCCCAGGTATACCCTCGGTGGTGTGGTTTGGGGCTGTTTATACCCCAAAAAATAAGTTGTTCTTAAACAATCCATTCCTATGAGTGTGAACCCAATATCAGTAAGACTTTTTGATGAGGTTACTCATCAAAATGTTCAAATAAAGACATCATCAGTTAAAGATGTGGTCTACCTCAATCAGGATGGGTCTTAATTCTATTACTGGAATCTTTTATAAGTGGAATGAAATTCAGACAGAAAGAGGGAAAGCCATAAAAGGAGCAGCCAAAAACTTGAACACCAACCGAACCAAGAAGAGAAGGAGATGGCAACATGCGTTTCGCCATGTGACAAGCTAAGGACCAATGATTGCCACAAGCCAGCCCCAGGATGCCACAGCCTTTGGGAAGAAAGCATCATCTTCATGATGCCTTTTTTTGGACTTTTTTCCAGACTCAAAACTGTGAGCTAATAAATTCCCATTGTTTCAGCCAGCCCACTGAATGGTATTTGCTTGAGCATCCAAAGGAAACCAAAACACCCTCTCAGAGAAGGGCCCTCCCATTATTTGATGTATGAACTCTATCCATATGTAACAGGTCTACACTTGTCAGAATATTTAAAAAATCATTTTTCTGAGTTACCAGGGACAACCTACACAGGTTGAAGGAGCTGGAGGCATCCCGCAAGCAGGACACAGAATCTTCAGGTCCTGCACAGACTGTGTGGACAGAGTACAGTCAGTGAGAATCTAATCTGAAAAAAAATCCAAGTCAGATTGTGATAAGAGCTAAGCTGCCTCTCACCCATGCCCCATGGCAGGTCTACTTCTTTGCTCTTGTATATTAGTTTGCAAGTTTAGGTTAACACTTTCTTTGGTTGCTTAATAACGCTCATTCAGAAAAAAGTTTCCAACCTTATTTTGGAGGAACTAAGAGATGAAGAGATGTGTTCACATATAGGTCCACCCTGCTAGGGGGACCAAAGTGTTCCCCAGAGGCCAGGTTTGGAGATGGCCACAAGCCACAGTCCCAGCTGGAGGTCCGAATAGGAGCCGAGATGCTGGGACATTCAGAGCATAAGAACCAAAAAAGGAGAGATTCAACTTCTGTGACCTTGAGCACCAACCAGTGGACATACGTATCCTGCACAGCAAATTCATCATTGGCCATTTGAAAAATTGCTCTCCTGTGATGATTAAGGTCAAGTGTCAACTTAGTCAGGTTTTGGTGTCCAAGTGTTTGGCCAAAGAAGCACTGGTCTGATTGTTACTCTGAGGACATTTTGTGGACTTAAATCATCAATAAATTGATTGCATCAATGGCTGATGACATCTACAATCAACTGAGATTGCCTTCAACAATGAGAGATGTCTCATCCAATCAGTTGAAGGCAGCAGCCCTTCTGTGCCTCCAGGCTGCCTCGTGGCACAGCCCATCATCCCCTGTGCTGCCTCCTGTATGTGCAATCTCCAGAGCACTTCAATGGTAAGAATCTACTTGCTCAAGAGATCAAAGCCCAGAGAGAAAGAGGAGGGACGCTCCTCCTCCTATTCCAGCTCCAGCCATTTTCCATAAGTACTGACAGTGGAAGTGTCCACTCCCTTCAGAACAGAATTCTTTCCTTGTCTACAGAAGTGTAGCCACACTCAGAGGCCCCAATATGGTGCTCCATGGGGGCACAGCCTTCAACTAAGGTGGAGGAAGACAAACAATTTCCTTATCTATACCCAAATTCATTTAAATAAGAGATAATGCTTCTCTCGCCACACATAGAGAAGCTATGGTAATACCATGCATCCGAGGCTCTCAGAGGACCCCATTAGCAAAATTGACTTGCCAAAACATGGGGAAATCTTTCTTTTTTAATACCTGAAGTAGGAAGGCTAGCCTAAGCAAAAAAAGAACGAAAGAAAAAGAAACCATAGAAGAAAATATTGATAAATTGGCTGCATCAATCAATATTTAAAGTGTATGGAAGTGTTCTGGTTTGCTAGCTGCTGGAATGCAACGCACCAGAGACGGATTGGCTTTTAATAAAAGGGGATTTATTTTGTTGGTTCTTCAGAGGAAAGGCAGCTAACTTTCATCTGAGGTTCTTTCTTATGTGGGAAGGCACAGGGTGATCTCTGCTGGCCTTCTCTCCAGGCCTCTGGGTTCCAACAACTTTCCCCGGGGTGATTTCTTTCTGCATCTCCAAAGGCCTGGGTTGAGCTGCCAGTGCTGAGATGAGGTATGCTGGGCTGCTTGGGCTGTGCTACATTGAGCTCTCTCATTTAAGCCCCAGCCAATTAAATCAAACATCATTCACTGCAGCAGGCATGGCTCCTAACCGACTGCAGATGTAATAAGCAACAGATGAGGTTCACATGTCATTGGCTCATGTCCACAGCAATAGAACTAGGCACCTTCACCTGGCCAAGTTGACAATTGAATCTAACTACCACAGCCAGAAACAGAATGGCTTTTCAAAAAGGGAATTTAATAAGTTGCTAGTTTATAGTTCTAAAGCTGAGAAAATGTCCCAATTAAAATGAGTCTATAGAAATGTCCAATCTAAGGCATCCAGGGAAAGACTCCTTGGTCCAAGAAGGTTGATGAAGTTCAGGGTTTCTCTCTCAAGTGGAAGGCACATGGCAAACACAGAGTTTCTCTCTCGTCTGGAAAGGTACATGGTGAACACGGTCAGGGTTCTTCTCTCATCTGGAAGGGCACATGGCGAACACAGCATCATCTATTAGCTTCTTCTCCTGGCTTCCTGTTTCATGAGGATCCCCAGGAGACACGTTCCTTCTTCATCTCCAAAGGTCGCTGGCTTGGGGGCTCTCTACTTCTCATGGCTGTGTTGTTCTTCTCTGGCTCTCTCTGAATCTCTTTTTCTCCAAAATGCTTCCTCTTTTATAGGACTTCAGAAACTAATCAAGACCCACTCAAATGGGTGGAGACACATTTCCCCCAGTTCAGCTTAGCAACCACTCTTGATTGGGTTACATCTCCAGGGAGATGATCTGATTACGGTTTCAAACATACAGTATTGAATAGGTATTATTCTGCCTTTACTAAATGGGATTTAGATTAAAACATGGCTTTTCTAGGGGACATACATCCTTTCAAACCAGCACAAGAAGGTTTAAAAAAAAAAGACAAATTACAATTTGGAGTAAACATATGTAATTAATATGAAAACTAAATCTACAATATACTAAAAGTGCCTCCCAATCAGTGTTTTTGCAATAGAAAAAACAATAGAATCCAATAAAAAAAAATGGACGAAGGGCATAAAAAGTAAATTCACTGAAAAAGAGATAGAAACAGTGAACAAAAAATAAAACGCAATTCCAAATAGATTATAAATCTAAATGTGGAAGGTAAAACAGTAACACTTTTAGGTGAAAATAGAGAAGAATATTTTAATAATATTGGTGTGAGCAAAGATTTCTTAATCATGACACAAAAAGCATTAATCAATACAAAAGGGAAAATATTATAAGTTGGAAAATATTAGTGTGCTGGTTTGAAACTATATGTGTCCCAGAAAAGCCATGTTCTTTTAATCCTATATCCAATCTTGTGGGGGCAGACCTACTGTTTGGGTAGGATCTTTTGATTAGGTTGTTTCCATGGAGATGTGATCCCACCCATTCAAGGTGGGTCTTAATCCTTTTCCTGGAGCCCTGTCTGAAGAGAATACAAGGCAGAAAATATAGAAAGATATCAGAGTCAACACACAGCAGAAAGATGAAATGAAGACACAGATGTCTGGAGATGCAGAAGGAGCTGAGAGAGCTGTTTGAACTAAGAAGCCAAGAAAGAACTACAGCAGATGTCACCATATGCCTTCCCAAGTGACAGAGAAACCCTAGACTCAATCAACCTTTCCTGAGAGAAAATACTCTCTTCTTGGTGCCTTAATTTGGGCATTTTCACTACCTTATAATTGTAACTTGTAACTTAATAAATCACCTTTATGAAAACCAATCCATTTCTGGTATACTGCATTCCGGCAGTTTTAGCAAACTGGAACAATTACAATTAAGAAGTTGTCAAAATAATAGAACACTTGTAAGAGAGTGAAAAGGCAAAATAGAGTGGAAAAGATATTTGCAATACATATTTTTAACAAAGGACTCATACACTTACAAATACTAAGATTCAGATTATAAATCAATAAGAAAAAAGGCAATGCAAAAGAAAAGTGGATTAAAAAGTCTTCACAAAAATGGATGTCCAAATGGCCAATAAAAGTGGGGGAAATATGTTTATTTTCATCAATCTTTAAGGAAATGAAAATTAAGATTACAAAGAAAGATCACTCCATGGTCTCCAGAATGGATAAAAAGACCAACCACATCAAGGGTTGATGAGGATGTGGGAGTATCAATTGGTATAACCACTTCGAAAAACCATTTGGCCTGATCTACTCAAGTTTCACCTATATATATACCAGCAATTCTGATCACAGGTGTATAACCAACAAATGCACACATATGCTCAATAAAAAGTATTACAAGAATATTCATGCAACAGTATTCAAAATATCCTAACATTGGGACTATCAAATGTCTGTCAACCTTATAGTAGACATAAGCTGTGACATATTTATGTAACAGAACACTATTCAGCAATAAGAATGAACAAGCTATTGCTGTATGCATCAGCACGGATAAAAATCGGAAATGTAATGTTGAATGAAAGGAGCCCAACACATAAGAATTTATTTGGGGGCAGTGCAACAGTGGCTCAGCAGGCAGAATTCTCAACTGCCATGCCGGAGATCCGGGTTTGATTCCCAGAACTTGCCCATGCCCCCTCCTCCCCCCAAAAAACTATTTTGTAAGATTTCATTATATGATGTTCAAAAACAAAATCAATTCTGTTAGACGTGAAAATAGTGGTTAACTCTGGGGAGAAGTAGCGGCCTGCAGATGGCAAGAGTGGGCTTTGAAAGGCTGGTAATACCTTATTTCTCGACCTGTGCTTGTTTTCTGAAAATTCACTGAGCTTTTCACTTATGGTTTACTTTTCTCTATGCATGTTTTACTTCAATAAAATGTCAAAAGCAGAGTGAAAGAAAAACAACTCATATTCCAATAACTCCAAGGAATCTTTCCAAAACCCCCTCTAACTGAGCCTGCCTCATCCTCCTTTGAAAGCTCAAAGTCCTTTGTATCTCTACTTTAAAGTAAAACTCAATCATAATTAAAGAAGGCAAATGAAAACAAATTACTCTTCTCCCATCTCACCTTTTCAGAGATGGTACGATTTTAGTATTGGGGAAATAGGCTCTTTCATATACTGATAATTGAAGGAAAAATAGGTACAATCTCTGTGGAAGGCAATTTGGCAATATCTTTTCTATTGCTATGAATTTTCATACCAATATGCTCTTACTTGTGCCTCAAAAACAAGTATATGACTGACTTTTACAGTGTAGTTTAAAATGGCAAAAAAAATTCCATCAGTAGAAGAATGGTTAAATCAATTATAGTCTTCCTGTAGAGAAGAATATATATTGCTGTTAAAATGATAAGAGGGTAAGTAGATATTTGGCAAAATTTGCTAATGCACAGATTATTCCTGGAAAAAAATGTAAAAAAATCTCACCATGTAGTTACTTCTAAGGACAGGCAAACTGAACTGTGGAGATTTTTCATGATTTTTTAACACTTAGCATTTTTTACCAGATGCATTTCTCAACTGTTCAATTACCAAAAAAACAAAAAAACAAAAAAACACCAACGCTCACACATTCCTTTCAAACAGAAGCAGGTAGTTCAGAATCAAAAAGGGTTTATATATACACACTTAACCAATTTTTAAATGGAGACCCTATGTTCGAGGTTTAATTATCTTAGTACAAAACTACATCCTAGTGAACTTTTCTTAAAATTTAGGGAAACCATTTATTCTCAAAATTTAGGGAAGTCAAATTTTAGGGACCCAACTTTGCAGTCTTTTGGACACACAAAAAGAACAAAACTTGACCAACCTTGGTATTGTTTTTGTTGTTTTAATAGTAGAATGGATTTTTGCCAATTCCTCTCCACCCTGTCCCTGGGCTTATATCCAATAATAATAATGTTTGATGTTTATTGAGGGCTTACAATTTGTTAAGCACAGTGTTGAGTCTTTTATATATATCATCACCTTTAATAGTTTAGTAATTGTAGGGTCTTGGTACTGCTATTATCCCCATTTGACATATAAGGAAACTGGTAGGTAAAAAGTTTAAATCATGTTTCCATGCCTTGCTGCTATTAGGAACCAGTTTCACACTCTGTGAATCCAAACCCTGTGCTTTACACCAGTATGCCAGGCTGCTTCTAGTAGCATTCAGAATAAGGATGGAGTTAAGCCTGCTGCTGAGAAACCCAAAAAGACAGGTAGACCGCACGCTTCCTAAGTGCAGGGGTGGCAGATGCCTTGTTCACTGCTGTATCCCTAGCAGATTGCACAGGACCTGGCACAAAGTACATAAATGATTTAATGAATTAACCGAACAGAATTTATTTAACTGGGAAAACAAAAAAGAGGATGAGCGCCAGAGGAACTGAACATATAACGTCTCTCTGGCACTCAGAATAATTTTAAAATGACCACTGGCAAGCATCCGTGGCACATCTGGTGGTCTGCTTTTAAACCCCCAGTTCCCTGTGCTAACTAGTCGTACATCAAACCACTATTTTTAAGGTGTTCTCTTAACTACTTGCCACAAGTGAGTTAGTAATTGCTAACCATCAATGGCCACATGAAGCCAAGATGTTGTTTAAAGGAGATGCCAAATATTTCAGCAAAAGCTGTCAACTTAGCATGTCTGCAGAATGAATATAAGCAGAAGCATAGATTGAGCTCTACCCCCTTCACTTGCCCCACAGAAAATTTCAAAGCAGGATCCTTATGTAGACTCTAAAAAATACCATAAACACCTTCAATGGCTCATAAATCACATGGCATATCCACCTCATTTCTGGAACAAAGATGAGCATGCACACATGCACACATACACACACATGCAAACACACACACACTGTCACATACACACTCGCATTTTTATCTAACCACTTCTCTCCTGTTCTAGTTTGGTAGCTGCCAGAATGCAATATACCAGAAACAGAATGGCTTTTAAAAGGGGAAATTTAATGAGTTGCTAGTTTACAGTTCTAAGGCCAAGAAAATGTCCCAATTAAAATAAGTCTATAGAAATGTCCAATCTAAGGCATCCATCCAGGGAAAGACATCTTGGTTCAAGAAGGCCGATGAAGTTCAGGGTTTCTCACTCAAGTGAGAAGGCACATGGCAAACACAGTCAGGGCTTCTCTCTCATCTGAAAGGGCACATGGCAAACACAGCATCATCTGCTAGCTTTCTCTCCTGGCTTCCAGTTTCATGAAGCTTCTCGGGAGCCATTTTTCTTCTTCATCTCCAAAGGTTGCTGGCTGGTGGACTCTCTGCTTCGTGGCGCTTCAGCATACTCTCCTCTCTCTGAATCTCCCCTTCTCCAAAATGTTTCCTCTTTTATAGGACTCCAGTAAACCAATCAAGATCCATCCAAATGGGTGGAGACATGTCATCACCTAATCCACCTTAACAACCACTCTTGACTAAATCACACCATTCTGGGAGATAATCTGATTACAGTTTCAAATAGTCGGTGTTGAATAGGATGATTCTACCTTTATGAAATGGAATTTTGATTATAACATGGCTTTTCTAGGGGACATACACCCTTTCAAACTAGCACATCTCCCTTCCTTCCCTCCCCTCAATCAGTCACCCAATTTCTTTAATCACTAAGAAAAAGAACTCCAAAATTCCCTGAACAAGAGCTTCAACACAACAAAATCATCAGCGGCCCCCTATGGAACTATGCATTCGTTAAAGCTGTAAATTTATAATCTCTGTTTTCTCCTTTTTATTCTTGATGGCAGATTATTCTGCAATGATTACCGTTGTTTTGTCTTAAGTCTTGTCTCTGACGGAGTCTTACTAGAATTCTGTGACCTTTCTATACAAGTTGATTCAGTACTGTTCATGGATTGCTATTCTGATTTTTTCAATAATGTTGGGTCACTCATCAAGTTTGTTAGATCATGAAATTCTAGTGCCATCCTCCTCAGCAGTTGTCATTCTTATTTTTTTTTTGGAACTTCTCTTTGCTTTATACATATCACAAATTCGCAACCATAAACATCATGTGTCTATGATCTATACATTGTTACCTCTAACCTCTAGACTAGTGGTTCCCAAAGGTTGTTGTGTATCAGTAACTCTTGGAGCACTTGTTAAGCAGTGGTGAGCCCCACTCCACACATTCCGATTCAGTAGATCTCCAGTGGAGACCTAAACTTGAATTTCAAACAAGTTCCCAAGCAAGGCCGATGGTGCTGATTACGAGATGGCTCTTCGAAAACCACCGCCTAAGAGGAAGGGCTTGGATGACAATTTTGAATATACAGAATTGAAATAAAAACTCAAGAAAATCCAAACCCATATTCAACTGCAGGAAGAACACTGTCTAAAGAATAGAGATTTTTAATATTGGAAACACTAAAATAGAAGGGATTTGTGGAGAAGTTTCAAAATCATTAAACATCATAATTGCTGGAGCTCCCAGAGTATTTCCTGGGCCAGAGGCTGCCAACTTTTGTTTAATTTGAATCTTATCAAAGGGTAAAGTGTCATGTCTTTAGAAATAAAATCTGTCCTGGGAAAAACCTTGGACATTCTGTGCCCTCTTTCTTGGTCCCTGTTGCTCCCAATATTGATTCCTATGTCTCAATTTGCATCTCTACCCATCTAAGTCTGAAAATCTGAAGGAATGCTTCCTCTCCCCACACCAAAACCTGCTCTCAGAACAAAATGAAATTGAATGGTTCACACAAAAGTACAAAATGGCTGATCTTTTCAATGTGTGACTCTTCCTATAAGAAACTGATTTCACTTGTAGTGTTTTCCCACCTAATTATAAGTATACTAAATATTCCAAGTAAACTACGAAAAGGCAGAAAACCATAAGAAGAAACCTAAAATCATTTGTAATCCCAAAGATAAAATATATGCTAAAATTATATCTATCACCCAGTTTCTCTCTTTCACATACACACACACACACACACACACACACACACACAATCTCTTTCTCCCTCTTTTTCCTTCTCTCCTTCTCTCCTTCTCTCTCTCCCTCTCTCTCTCTCTCTATATGTATATATACATATACACACACACACATATATGCGTATGTATGTTCATATCAACATTAAATCCATATGTAAATAAATTTCATACAAATATATTCATGTGTGCACAACATACACAAACCCACACAGCAACATTATCAAACCAGTAAGAGAGGTAACATTTTTGGGAGAGCAGTCCCTGAAACATCACACTCCATAGAACCAACCATACTTTCCAAGTTGCCAAATTAAGACACATTTCAACAATGTACTTGTAGAAATAACAAGAAAAATGCTAAAAATTGACACTGATCTAGAAAAGCTGCAACATATGTTTGTCCTACCTATGGGCCACCAAGTCCTAAGGACGCTCTGCTCATGCAGAGATGCCTTCTCAGACATTTGTAAAGGTGATTACTCTCATAAGAGAAAACATCTTACTGGTAAACCACCCTATTAAGATTGGAATGGGTGCAAACAGGTCTGCAGAATAGATTCTGCCCTCAATCTGGTCTGGACTCCAAAGGCCATTCAGATTCCTCAGAAGGACTGTCAGCAGCTCCGACATGCTCACAGCCCTAGGGGCAGACACTGCCTGAGTGACAACCCCCAGACGCATGCATGGATATTGGGACTCACACATAGGAGGTCTGTACTGCATGTTTTCTAAGAGCATTGATGGAGCTTGACTGTTGTCTTCCCTTATACAGCTGCACCCACCTGACTTCCCACCCTACTCTGATCACCACCTCCTCACCCTCTCCCAACATCTCAGCAGTGTTTGAGATGAGGGACAAGATCAAGGCAACATAACGATGGCACCATTGTCCTTGATAGAGCATCCATTAATTCGTATATTTGCTATGACTCAAAGGAAGGGGATACATGAACTTGGGGGGACTAGAGATTAGAAAATTTGCATGAAAATAAACCTTTAAGAGTAAACGCATTGAAAGTGGCCCTCAGAAAAGGGCCTTCCCACATATGTGCCGGTGGTGTTTGGGAAACAAGTGTGGACTTCTGTATATATCATGCTCCATAACCATTTGCTGAGTAGTGAATTCTTAGAGATGCTGATGTGGCAGGGAAATATTTCTACTTCTATTAAACATCTAGGGAATCAGAGGAAGCTGTCCAAAGACTGCCAGCCGGGCTCACCAGAAACACCCAGCTTACGTGCTGAGACCACCAGAGGTGAGCAAGGATCCCTTTGATTTGCTCCTTGAACTTGCACAGTTCTCCAGCATGGGCAGGGCCCAAACCACTGAAGTGGGAGTAAGACATTTGGAGGACTTGGGCTTCCCCAGTAACATCAACAGCAAAGAGCATCTCTTAAAGATCAGCTACTTCTTGGAGTAAAGATTTCAGAGTGATCCCTTGAGGACTCGCTACACAACACAACAGAATGCTTTTTAGGAACACAAAAAGACCCTGTAGAAAACAGTTCCAGCCCTGCCTGATAAGCACCCTTTTCCTTTTGTCACATCTGCAAAATTTCAAGTGGTTGCCATGTGGCAATGGCTGCACAATATTCCACCAATTCTCTCAGCCGCCTCTGCTTGATCATAAGCACAGATGGGTATTTTGGCATCATCCAAACCATGCAGCCCTTTTGAGTCTAAAAAAATAATCCCAATAAAAAAGACAATCCAGGAAAATTTTTAATTTTTTAAATCATGAAGTCTTTTGGTGTACATGAAAAAGGGAAATATAAATTTATCTGTGCTATGACTAAGGAAATATATGGATATAAATACGGAAAGCATGAAATAAAAAGAAACGTTTAAATGTAAAATATTTTAGGATTATAGACTAACGGGTGGTTTCATCCACATAAGTATGTATTAAGATAATACCTCTTTAGAAAAGACAGATGTGACACATGCTCACCACGCTCTCTGAAACAATGCAAAGATAAAGAAAAACTGGTAACCTATGCCACAACCCTCTCTCCATTTATTCTGACAATTTATTATAATCAATCTTGACCTCCCAGTGTGGTCCTTCCAAACCTGATCCCTTGGTGAAAGGAAAATACAGAAACACAAAAACTTTATGTTTTTAGGAAAATGGAAGAGATAGATAGGTGATAGATTAGATAGATAGGTAGGTAGATATAGATAATAGATGATAGATAAAGGTAGATATATATATATATGCACACACACACACGCACACCCATACACACACACTGCCTATGTCTCATTTCAAACATCCTGGACACCTCTCCAGGTCAAGAAGTCTATCTCTAATTCAGTCTTTTGAGCGGTTTCACACTATTCCGTGGTGTGGATGTGCCTCAGTGTATTTAACCTTACCTTGTTGATGGACCATCAGATTGTCAGGTTGCTTCCAGGTTTTTGCTGTTAAAAACAATGCAGCTGTCACCATGAATAGGGGAGTAAAATCCAGTGAAAATCCTTTCCTTCATAAAAGCAACAAGTACACAGGGAAACATTGTGAGAATCAACTTTTCCTGACCTATGGAAATTAGCCAAAGGCATGTAAGAATCCAGGAGATTTTATTCAAGGAGAACAGTTAACTCTCAGTAGGAGCAGCAAAGTTTGTAGAATGTTAACTTGCCCTATTCCCATCCTTCTACCCAGTGGCCTTGAAAGCCAGCACCCTTCAATTATGGTCGACCAGCAGTCTGACACACCCCAAAGGGCGGGGGAAAGGAATTGGAACTCCTTCAAAGTCCCATTCCCAGAAAATTTACTTTATTTGATCTGTCTGGTGGTTCCTTGAAAGACTCCACTCACTATAATGACAAAAGAACCAATTCATCAAAAATATATAACAATTATAAACACATGAATCTAATAACAAACACTCCAAATAAAAACTGTCAGAACATAAGGGGAAAATGAACAATTCAACAATGATAGCTGGAGACGTCAGTACCCACTTTCTAAAATGGATAGAACAACTAGACAGAAGATCAACAAAGAAACAGAAGAGTTCAATAAAACTATAAAACAACTGAACTCAGAGACATCTATGGAAAATTTACCCAACAACAGCATGTGGACATGGTATATTCTCTGGGGTAGACCATATGTTAGGGAATAAAACAAACCTTAATAAATTTCAAAGAGTTGAAATCATAAAAAGTATGTTTTCCAAACAAAATAAAATGAAATTAGAGATCAATAACTGAAGGACATTTGGGGCATTCACAAATATGTGGAAATTAAAACACACATTCTTATATAACCAATTGTTCAAAGAAGAAACCACAAAGGAAATTGGAAAATACTTTGAGATGAATGAGAAGAAAAACAGTATACACCACACTTTATGGAATACAACAAAAAAGTTCTTAATGGCAAATCTATGGCTGTAAATTCCTATATTAATAATTAAACGACATGTTCCTAATCTTAATCTGTGTTCTTGTTGGTGTGAACCCATTTGTTAAAAGAGCCTTTGGAAAATGCTATTATTAGTGAAGATGTGGCCAAATTGAATCAGGGTGGGTATTAATCCACATTACTGGAGGCCTGATGAAAAAAGTAAATGTGGACACAAAGAAAGCCACAGGAAGAAGCCAGAAGTCAGTGGAAACCAGAACAGCAGACACAGAGAGAGAAGTCATCAGGTGACAGGAGGCAGAGATGCAAACCAAGGAACACCAAGGATTGCAGCAAGCAAGCAACAGAATACTACAGACTTCAGGAAGAAAGCATGGCCTTGCTGTTGCATTGATTTTGGACTTCTAGCCTCCTAAACCATGAGCCAATAGATTCCTGTTGCTAAGTCAATCAGTGTCATACTTGTTATAGCAGCCCTGGTAATCTGAGATGCTGACCTAGGGGGGAAAAAAAAGGAGAAGACCCAAGTTACCAAAATTAGGAATGCAGGAGGGGACATTACTACCTACAGAAATATAAAGAATTATAAGGTACTAGTAGGAGCAATTGTATACCACCAAATTAAATAATCCATTGAAATGGACAAGTTCCTAGAAAGACACTGTATGAGTCAGGATTCCCTAAGGAAACAGAGATGTCAGGAAATATCTGTCAAAATTATGTGATTTTTATAAGAATTGTCTCACACACTGTGGGGACAGTTAAGTCTAAATTCCGTAGGGCAGGACACAGGCTAGAAACTCTGAGGAAGGCTTTTTATGAATTTCCCAGAAGTAGCTCATTGGCTGAAATACAGACGGACATTCTATCTTCTGACTGCTGAAATTATCACTTCTCCTTTTATAGCCTTCAACTGATTGGATGAGACTTCTCACATTGTTGAAAACAACCTGCTCAGTTGATTTGTAGATGGAATCAGCCATAAATGCAATCAATTTACTGATAATTTAAGTCCACAGAATATTCTCATGATAGCAAACAGGCTAGTGCTTGCTTGACCAAACAACTGGGTACCATAAACTGGCCAACCAAGTCAGTACATGAACTTAACCATCACAGACACAAACTACTGAAGCTGACTCAAGAAGAAATAGAAAATGTGTATAAAATTATAACAAATAAAGAGATTGAGTTAGTAATCAAAAACTTTCCACAAGGAAAAGCTCAGGACCATGTACCTTCACTGGTGAGTTCTACCAAACATTTAATAAATGATTAATTTTTTTTCCCAAAATTCTTCCAAAACATAGAAGAGGAAGTGACAATTCCAAACTCATTTTACAAGCCCATTATGTCCCTAATATCAAAACCAGACAAAGGCTACACAACAAAAGAAAATTACAGATCATTATGCTGTATGAATATAAACACAAAATCCTCAGCAAAATACCAGCAAACCAAATCCAGCAATGTGTAAAAAGTATTTTACAACTCAACCAAGTGGATTGTATTTGAGGAATGCAAGATAGACTTAACATCAGAAAATCAATTAATATAATGCACCATATCAATAAAAATAAAGGGGGAAACACATGTTAATCTCAATGGATAGAGAAAAATCATTTGACAAAATCCAACACACTTTCATGATAAAAATAATAAAAACGAAAAAGCCATGGATGGAAGGGAACTGCCTTCACTTGACAAAGTACATTTAAAATAAATCCACAGCTAGTATCATAATTAATGGTAAAGGAATGAATGCTTTCTCCTCTAAGATCAAGAACAAGAAGGGATGTCTACTCTTGCCACTTCCATTTCACACTGTACTGTAGTTCTAGCTAGGAGAATTTGGCAAGAAAAAGAAATAAAAATCACCAAGATTGGAAAGGAAGAAGTAAAACTATCTCTATTGGCAGCTGACATGATATTGGATATAGAAAATCCTTAAGTATCTGCACACAGAAAAACTGTATGAGCTAATCAGAGAATTCAGCTAGCTTATAGGATACAAGATCACTACTTAAAAATCAATTGTAGGCATGTGACTGTGTGATTGTGAAAACACTGTGTCTGATGTTCCTTTTCTGCAGGGTATGGACAGATGAGTAAAAAAAAATATGGATAAAAAAATAAATAAATAATAGGGGCATTAAAAAGTTAAAGAAATTGGGTAGATGGAAATACTAGTGGTCAATGAGAGGGAGGAGTAAGGGTATGGTACGTAGTATTCCTGTCCTAATGTCCTAAAAAAATGATCTACGTGATGATACTGCGAGCCATTGATTGTACACCATGTATGGAATGTTATGTGTGTGAAGACTTGTCATAAAATATTTTTTTAAAAATCAGTTGTAGGCAAGTGGATTCTGAAACCATATCAATGACTGCTTCCCTCTCTGTTAAATTAAAACCCATCAGTCAACTGCTGAGTGATCTTCCGGGGAAGATGGCAGAGTAGGGATTTCCAGAACTCCTTCTTCCTTGGAAGCAGCTAGTGGACAGGAAGGAACTGTCTGAAACAACTGTTCTGGGGCTCCAGAGCCCAGGATCGCACTACATAGCCTCCTGGAAGAGTGGAAGGAAGAGGCTGAAAAACTGCAATAAAGAACTGTCAGCAGTTTGCCCTGTGGCGGCAGCTGGTACCCATCCTTCACTCTCGAGTCAGGTCACCTTAGGGTATGGTCCCTGGTTGGCTGCTGTGGATGGAGAGGGACATATAAGTCTTCTTCCCATAAAACAGGTGGGCATGGCATGGCCAAGCACTGACCATGGCTTTTGATCAGTGAATTGGGATTACTGGGTCCCACCTCTGAGCTGCTATTTCAGCCCACCCTGGACAGAGACAGCCTGCAGGCTTTGTTTCAACATCCACACCAGACAGGGGTGGAAACAGTGGAGGTTTAAAGACACAATGCCTCCCAGGGCGGCCAGGAACAGTTTGCTGAACATTGCCATCTGCTGAGCAGACCAGGAAAATGCACCTTCAGGGAGTCATTGAAAAAGATTCTGCATCTTTTCTCTGGAGCTGTTCTGTGACCTTTTAGTGGGTCCCTAGTACTGCCTTGGCTGGAAAATATTAACTTGGGAAAGACCTCTTTGTTGTGACCTTCCTCCCCAAATTTTTCCTTCAGAAAAAAAACAGCTAGAGGTGATGAAACAAGTTTAAAAAAAATAGGCAAAAAATAAATAAATAAAACAGAACAGATCAAGATTTCTGGACAAAGAACAGAGAAAAGGAAGCCTCCGTATGGGGGTGAAACAATTGCAAAAAATAGTGCAATCTTAACAATTGTACTGCATATCCAGGGCAAGAATTGACCTGAAAAAATCTGATCAAACATGGGCAATTCTAAAGATCTAGAATAAGCTGAAGCAGTGTCAAAGAAGAGCCCTAACACAAAGCCAATCAACAATAAAACCCTACACAAGAAACTGACCTTCAGAGTAGACTCACCAAGATAATCAGATGCAATAATATCTGCAAATTACAAGCCATACTGAGAAATAGTAAGAGATGGCCTAGTTAAAGGAAGAATTAAAGCTTAAGAGAACACACGGAATTTGGAACAATTAATCAATGATGGTCAAACAAATCTCCTAAATCAATTCAAGGAGATGAAGCAAAATATGGCTAAAATGATAAAGGATGTTGAGAAGATACTGGGTGAGCATAAAGAAGAATTTGAAAATACAAAAAGAAACAACAGAAATTATGGGAATGAAAAGCACAATAGAAGAGATTAAAAATACTCTAGAGGCACAAAACAGCACACTTGAACAGGCACAAGAAAGAATCAACAAACTAGAAGAAAGGATAATTGAAATCTTACAGGAGGGAAAACAAACAAACAAAAAGGGTGGGTAAAATTAACCAGGGTCTCAGGGATTTGAATGACAGCACAAAGCACGCACGCATGCATGTCAAGGGCATCCCAAAAAAGGAGAAGAGAAGGGAAAAGGGGAATAATAATAATGGGGAAATAATAGCTGAAATTATCCCAATATTTATGAAAGACACAAATATACATTTCCAAGAAGTGCTACAAATTCCAAACAGAATAGACACAAACAGACTTACTCTGAAACACATGCTAATCAGAATGTCAAATGCCAAAGATAAAGAGAGAATCATGAAAGCAACATCAGAAAGCAATTCATCACAAACAAGGAAACTACAGTAAGACTATGTATGAATTTTTCATCAGAAACAATGGAGGTGAGAAGGCAATGGTATGATATATTTCAGGTGCTGAAAGAGTAAAACTGTCAGACAAGAATTCCTTACCAAGAAAAACTGTCCTTCAAAAATAGGAGGACCGGGCGGCTGCCATGGCTCAGCAGGCAGAGCTCCGACCTGCCGTGCTGGAAGTCTGGAGATCGATCCCTGGTGCCTCCTGCCCATATGCAAATTAAAAAAAAAAAAATAGGAGGACTTTAAAATATTCACAGATAAACAGAAACTGAGAGAATTTGTCAACAAGAGACTTACCCTACAAGAAACAGTAAAGAGAGTTCTGCAAGCTGAAAGGAAAAGACAGGAGAGACACTTGGAGGAGAGTGTAGAAATGAAGATTATCAGGATAACTAAAAGGTAAAAAGAGAGACAAAAATAAATGACACATAAAAAATTAAAAAGGATAAAGAGCAGACCACGGTGGCTCAGCAGGCAAGAATGCTTGCCTGCCATGCCAGAGGACCCGGGTTCGATTCCCGGTGCCTGTCCATGTAAAAAAAAAAAAGGATAAAATAGTAGAAATAACTAGTACCGTTACAGTAATTACATTAAATGTTAATGGATTAAATTCCCCAATCAAAAGACATAGATTGGCAGAAGGAAGAAAAGTATGATCCAACAATTTGCAGACCCAATGACAGAAATAGGTTGAAAGGGAATGGTTGGAAAACATTCCATGCAAAGAGTAACCAAAAAAGAGCTGGGGTAGATATAAGAATAACAGAAAAAAATAGATTTTAAATACAAACTGCTAAAGAAGATGTAAATATATATATACACCATATATTAATAAAAGGAGCAATCTACCAACAAAAAATAACAATCATAAATATTTATGCAGTTAATCATGGTGCCCCCAAAATACTGGAGGCAAACACTGGCACAACTTAAGGGAGAAATAGATGTTTCTATAATAATAGTTGGACACTTCACACCACTCATCAACAGATAGAACATATAGTCAAAGGATCAATAAAGAAAGAAAGAACTTGAATAATATGATAAATGAAGTAGACTTAAAAGACATATACAGAACTTTGCACCCAAAAACACCAGCATATATATTCTTCTCATGTGATCATGGCACATTCTCCAGATTAGACCATATGTTAGGTCATAAAACTAGTCTCAAATTTAAAGTGATTGAAATTATACAAAGCTATTTCTCTGATCATGATGGAATGAAGGTGGAAATCAACAGAAGATGGAGAAATGGCAATTTCACAAATTTATGGAAGTTAAACATGCAGTCCTAAACAATCAGTGGGTCAAAGAAGAAAGTGCAAGAAAAATCAGTAAATATCTTGAAACAAATGAAAACAAAAGCACAAAATAGCAAAACTTGTGGAATGTAGCAAAGGATGTGCTGAAAGGGAAGTCCATAGTCCTAAATGCTTACATTTAGAAAGAAGAAAGAGCTAAAATCAAAGATCTAACTGCACACCTGAGAGAACTAGAAAACTAACAGAAAACTAATCCCAAAGCTAGCAAAAGGAAAGAAATTACAAACATCAGAACATAAATAAATGAAATTGAGAATAAAAAACAGTAGAGGAAATTAATAAGACCTAAAGTTTATTCTTTGAGAAGATCAATAAAATTGACAAGCCCTTAGACTGACAAAGAAAAAGAGAGAGAAAATGCAAATAAATAAAATCAGAAATGAGAAGAGGGACATTATTACTGACCCCCAGAATTAAAAAGGATCATAAGAGAATACAATGAACAAATGTATGCCAACAAATTAGGCAACTTAGATGAAATGGACACATTCCTAGAAACATACAAACAACCTAGACTGACTCTAGAAGAAACAGAAGACCTCAACAGGCCAATTTCAAGTTAAGAGATTGAATCTGTCATCAAAAATATCCCAAAAAAGAAAAGCGCAGGTGAATTATATCAATCATTCCAAGAAGAATTAATACTAATCCTGCTCAAACTTCCCAAAAAATTGAAGAAGGAAAACTACCTAATTCATTCCCTGGAGCATCACCCTAATACCAAAGCCAGATAATAAAGAAAGTAAAATTACAGACCAATTTCTTTAATAAATATAGATGTAAAACTCTTCAATAAAATACTTGTAAATCAAATCCAACAGCACATTGAAAGAATTGTACACTACAATCAAGTGAGTTTTATTCCAGTTATTCAAGGGTGGTTCAACACAAGAAACTCAATTAAGGCAATAATCCACACTAACAAATTGAAGGGGAAAAAAACACATGATCAACTCAATTGATGCAGAAATGGCATCTGACAAAATGCAGCATCTTTTCTTAATAAAAACCCGTAGAAAGATAGTAATGGATAAAGGGCATATCATGATAAAGTGCATATATGAAAAACCCACAGCTAACATCACATTCATTGGCGAAAGACTGAAAGCTTTCCCTCTAAGATTGGGAAAAAGACAAGGATGCCCCATCACTCCTGCTGTTCAACATTGCTCTAGAAGTTCTAGCTAGAGGAGGTAGAAAGGAAAATAAATAAAAGTCATCTAAATTGGAAAGGAAGAAGTAAAACTTACACTATTTGCAGAAGACATGGTCCTATATGTTGAAAATCCTGAAAACTCTATCACAAAACTCTATAAACAAGTTCCAGCAAACTGGCAGAAAACAAGTTCAACAAACAAAAATCAGTGTTATTTCTATAAACTACTAATAAGAATTATGAGGAAGAAATTTTTTTAAATCTCATTTACAATAACAATGAAAAGAATCAAATATCTAGGAGTAAATTTAAGCAAAGATATGAAGGACTTGTCCACAGAAAACTATGAAACATTGTTAAAAGAAATCAAAGGAGACCTAAATAAATGGAAGGACAATACATGTTCATGGATTTAAGGACTAAATATCATTAAAATATCAATTCTACCCTAATTGCTTTACAGATTCAACACAATCCCAGTCAAAATTCCATAACTCTATTTTTCAACAGAAAAGCCAATTATCAGATTTATTTGGAAGAGTAAGGGGCCCTGAACAGGCAAAAAACTCTTGCAAAAAAGAACGCTGTCAGAGGACTCACACTTCCTGACTTTAAAACATATTACAAAGCTACAATGGTCAAAACAGTATGGCAGCTAGATAAAGATCTCTATCTTGACCAATGGAATCTAACTGGCAGTCCAGAAATAGACCCTCCCATCTATGGTCAATTGCTGAATGGACAAGGCTGCCAAGTCCACTTGACTGGGACAGAACAATCTCTTCAACAAATACTGGTGGGAAAACTGGACATCCATATGCAAAACAATGAAAGAGGGCCTCCATCTCATACCTTAAAGAAAAATTAACTCAAGATGGATCACAGACCTAAATATAAGAACCACAACCATAAAATTCTCAGGAGAAACTGAAGGGAAACATCTTCAATATCATGTGGTAGCAGAGTGATTTGGACAATAAATAAAAAAGTATTTGCAAAGTCCCCTTGGGGGAATGAGGAGAAAGGAAGAAATATTCAACTTCCCCATTTGGAGAATTTCTGATATTCTTGCAAGCAGTGGGGACAACCAAATCAATAGGCTGAGCCCTCAATCTTGGGGTTCACCCCTATGAAACTTATTCCTGCAAAGGAATGAGGCCTCAGAGTCACCCCCAGAGAACCTCTTTTGTTGCTCAGATGTGGCCTCTCTCTCTAAGCTGACATGCCCTCCCCTCACTCCCCCACCCCCTACATGGGACATGACTCCCAGGGGTGTACATCTCCCTGGCAACGTGGGACAGAAATCCCAGATTGAACCAGGACCCAGCATCAAGAGATTGAGAAAATCTTCTTGACCAAAAGGGAGAAGAGAGAGATGAAAAAAAAAGAAGTGTCAGTGGCTGAGAGATTTCAAAGTTATTCTCACACAGTATATAGATATCCCTTTTTAGTGTTGGAGTAGCTAGAGGGAAGTACCTGAAACTGTTGAGATGTGTTCCAGTAGCTTAGATTCTTGAAGAGAATTGTATAGCAGTATAGCTTTTACAATGTGACTGTGTGGTTGTGAAAACCTTATGTCTGATGCTCCTTTTATCAAGGCTATGGACAGATGAGCAAAAAAATATGGATAAAAATAAACAAATAATAGGGGGACAAAAGTTAAAATAAATTAAGTAGATGGAAATACTAGTGGTCAATGAGAGGGAGGGGTAAGGGGTATGGTAGTATGGGGTTTTTTCATTTTTCTTTTTTTTCTTTTTCTGGTTTTCTTTTTCTTTTGTTTTAATTTTTTTCTTTTTTCCTTTTTATTTCTTTTTCTAGAGTGATGCAAATGTTCAAAAAATGATCATGGTAATGAATATCCCACTATGAGATGACATTGTGAGCCACTGACTGTAAAAAAATGTATGGAATGGTTGCATGTTAAGAATGTTTGTATGCCAAGTTTTATCAATAAAAAATAAAAAATAAATCATTGGTAGGCAATGGTCTCTGGACTTTATACCCAAAGCGTGAGCCACAAAGGAAAAAATATTTAAAAGAACCCCCTTTAAAACTGAATACTTTTGTGCTTCAAAGTTTTTGTCAAGAGGGTGAAAAGGAAGCCAACTCATTGGGAGAAAATATTTGGAAATATTTGGAAATATCCACTAAGGTTTTAATATCCAGGATATACAAAGAAATCCTACAACTCAAAGATAGAAAGACAAACAACCCAACTTAAAAAAAATGGGCAAAAGACTTGAATAGACATGTTTCCAAATAGGAAATACAAATAGCCCAAAAGCATATGAAAAGATGCTCAACATCATTTGCCATTAGGGAAATGCAAATCAAATCTAATGAGATCTTTTCACACCTTCTAGAGTGGCCACTATTAAAAACATTAAAAATCTGCAAATGTCAGAGAGGATGTGAAGAAATAGGAACACGTATTCACTAACAGTGGGAATGTAGAATGTTACAGCCTTTCTGGAAGACAGTTTGGCAGATCCTCAGCAAGCTAAATATAGAACTGCCATAATGTCCAGCAATTTCACTACTAGGTATATACTCAGAACAACTGAAGGCAGGGGCGTGAACAGACATTTGCACACCAATGTCATAACGGCATTATTCACAACTGCCAAAAGATGGAAAACACCCAGATGTCCAACAGTCCATGAACGGATAAACCAAAGGTCGCATACACATACAATGGAGTATTATTTAGCTATAAGAAGAGATGTCATCTTAACGCATGTGACAACATGGTTGAATGTTGAGGACATTATGTTGAGTAAAAAAAATCACTCACAAAAGGACAAATATTGTGTGCCCTCACGAATATGAGTTAAATATATCGCAAACTCATGGTATTAATATTTAGAACATAGGTCAACAAAAGATAGAATGAGGGTAGAGAATGGGAGCTGATGTTTATTTTGTGCAGAGTTTGTGATATGGTTGATTGTAAAAGTTTGTAAATGGATAGAGGTGAAGAGAGCACATTATCGTTGAGTGTAATTAATAGTGATGATATGTGGATGTGATTGACATTTAAAGGGAAAGTTTGGGGTCATGTATATCAGTAGAAGGAAAGCCAGGATGATAAAACCATCTCGTATAACGTAGTGAACCCTCTTGTGGGTGAAAATGTCTAGAACTGTTTGTGGTGATAAAAGCACAATCCTATGAATATACTAAAAGACACTTGTATTAGTTAGGGTTCTCTAGAGAAACAGAATCAACAGGGAACACCTGCAAATATAAAATCATAAGTGTCTCACGTGACTGCAGGAACTCAGGGTCCAAAATCCACAGAGCAGGCCGCTAAGCTGACGACTCCGATGGATGGTCTGAATGAACTCCACAGGAGAGGCTCACCAGCCGAAGCAGGAATGGAACCTGTCTCCTCTGAGTCCTCCTTAAAAGGCTTCCCATGATTAGATTTAGCATCACTAATTGCAGAAGATACTCCCCTTGGCTGATTCAAATGGAATCAGCTGTGGATGCAGCTGACGTGATCATGACCTAATCCTATGAAATGTCCTCATTGCAACAGACAGGCCAGCGCTTGCCCAATCAGATAAACAGGCACCACAACTTGGCCAAGTTGACACGTGTCCCTAACCATGACAACACTGATTGTACACTTTAGATGGATTGCAGGGTATATGACTTTATCTCAATAAAACCACTTTGAAAAAATGCTTTATGTTTAAGATATATATTTATATCATTTTTGTGAATTTTCTGTTTATGACTTTAGTTTATGACTTTCATTATTACTCTTTTTTTAATTTTAAAAGGTTTTTATTTTAAGGATATTAATTAGCCTTTTCTCTATGACATGTTGCAAATATTTCCCAGTTTTTCATTTGTTTTTATTCTTGTTTCTTGATATTTTTTTAAATGAACAAGTGTTCTTGGGAAAATTTATAAAAGTTTTTTATTGAATATGGATTTTTTGTCACGGTTAGAAATTATTCAGCTATATGCATATTACAGAGGAATTCACACATGTATTCTAGAGCTAGTGTAGTATAATTTTTGTTTTTAGATTGCTGATACATTTGCAGATTGTTTCTGTACATGGTGTGAAGATTAAATGGAGTATTATTGAATTTTTAATAACTAATGCTTGTGTATAGAATGCCTTTGGCTTTAACATCTTATGTGCAGAAAAAAAAAGATAAACTTTTAATAATTCTATAAAGACCCTCACAATGATATATCATTTCACACCTACTAGAATGGCCATTATTTTAAAAAATATATAGAAAACTGCAAGTGTTGGAGAGGATGTGGAGACATAGGAGCACTCATCCACTGCTGGTGGGAAAGTAAAATGGTGCAGCCACTGTGGAAGGCAGTTTGGTGGGTCCTCAGGAAACTGAGGATAGACTTGCCATATTCGCTACTAGGTATTTACCCAGAAGAACTGAAAGCAGGGACTCAAACAGACAATCTGAATACCGATGTTCATAGCAACAGTATTCACAATTACTGAAACACAGAAGCAACCGAAGGTTCCATCAGCCGACAAACAAATAAACAAAATATGGTATATACATATGATGGGATATTATTCAGCTGTAAGAAGGAATGAAGTTCTGATGCATCTGACAACATGAATGAACACTGAGGACACGATGTTAGATGAAATAAGCCAGACACAAAAGGACAAATAATGTACAATGTCATTAATAATGAACTACTCATAATAAGTAAATTCATGGGATTAGGATCTAGAATATTGGTCATCAGAGGATAGAATGGGGTGGAGAAGGAGGAAGTGATGCTTAATTTGTGCAGACTTTCTATCTAGGTTGCCTATAAATGTTTGGAAATGGATAATTGTGATGGTAACATTATTGGGAATGTCATTAACAGCACTGAACAATGTATGCAAATGTGATTGAAAGGGGAAGTTTGGATCTTTTGTTACCAGAAGGAAAGTGAAAACACAAAACATGGTATTGTATAACGTGGTGAATTCTGTTGTGGACAATGGGCTGTGGGTCAATAATACAAGTATAAGAGGGTCTTTCACAAATTAAAAAATAAAGTATGACACTATTGTGAGGTGTTAATAATAGGGTGGCATTTAGAGAAAAATATACCTAATGTAAATGATGCACTCTAGTTAATAATACTATTTTAATAACCTTTCGTCAATTGTAAAAAAGGTACCACATTAATACAAACTGTCAATGAAAAGGAGATATATGGAAATATTGTGTTTTCTCTAAACTTATAACTTTTTTTTTTGTATGCGGTATGGCTGGGTCACATTTCATTTTTTCTCCATGTGAGTATCCGTTATTACAGCACCATTTGTTGAATTTTTGTTTTTCTTTGTTTTATTTGTTTGTTTGTTTTGGGAAGTGCATAGGCCAGGAATCGAAACCGGGTCTCCCACATGGCAAGCAAGAATTCTGCCACTGAACTACCCCTGCACCCCCTCCTACAACTTTTTTAATTTAAAAAAAAAATAGAAAAAAATTTTAAAACATTATGCTAAGTGAAAGAAACTAGACATAAAATGCTACATATTGCATGATTCCATTTATATTAAACACAAGCATAAATAAATTTATAGAGACAGAATTAGATTAGTGGTTATAAAGAGCTGAGGAAGGATTGAGGGATTGATAACTGACTACTAAGGGGTATGGGGTTTTCCTTTTTGGAGTAATGAAAAATTATAAAATTTATTGTGGTGAAGAATGCACAACTCTGTGATTATACTAAAAACCACTGATTGTGCACTTTGGATGGATTGCTTTAAAACATCAATTGTATTTCTATGCACTGGAAATGAACAATCTAAAAAGGAAATTAAGAAAATTCCATTCACAACAGCATAAAAAAAGATAAAATATGAGGAATAAATTTAACAAAGGAAGTTCAAGACTTGTACTCTAAAAACTATGAAAAATCATTAAAGAAATTTTTTAAAAATCCAAATACATAGAAACACATTCCATGTTCATGAATTGAAAGACTTAACATTGGTAAAATTGCAGTACTCCCCAAATTAATCTACAGATTCAACACAATCCGGAGCAAAATCCCACCTTTTGGGTTTTTGCAGAAATTGAAAGGTGATCCTAAAATTATATGGACATGTAGAGACACAGGAAAGCCAAAGTTTCTTGAAAAAAGAAAAACAAATTGTAAGATTCATACTCACTGATTCCAAAACTCAACCCAATGCGAAAGTAATCAATACTTCTTGCATCTGAATGGACATATAAATCAATGGAATAGAATTGAGAGTTCAGGAATAAACATATACAATAGTTGAACTGAACAGAAACCTATTAAAGAGTAAAATTTACTTTAAAGAAACAAGAAAAAATAGAAACCCCAACAACCTATTCCAACCTTTCTATGAATATGGAATCCCAGGATGGACTTTCTTTCACCTGGACATCCTGCCTCAGGTAGCAATGATTTGAATACTTCCGGGACTGTAAAAAAGGTGTTGCTTTTTAGGAACACAAAAGAATTTAACCAGCTCTTAGGACAGCAACCAACAAATAAGATGCAATACACCAACTGTGACAGTCCATTTGGAATTGGGTGGATAATTGATTTTTAATAAAAGTGCAAAGCCAATTCAATGGAGAAACAATAGTCTTTTCAATAAATGGCACTGAACAACTAGATATCCACATGCAGAAGAAAATGAAATTGAGTCTCTTCTTTATACCATATACATAAAAATTAACTCTATAGGGAAATAGACCTAACTATATGTGTTGAAGCTATAGCATCCTTAGAAGGAACATTGGAGTAATTCTTTGTGACTTAGATATAACACCAAAAGCACAAGCAGCAACAATCACACACATACAAAACAGATAAATTGGACCTCATCAAAATTTAAAATTTTTCTGCTTCAAAGGACGTGATCAACAAAGTAAAAAGACAAGTCACAGATGGGAGAAAATATGCAAGCCACATACCTGAAAAGGGTGTAACTAGAACATATAGAATCTTACAACTGAATAACAACAACAACAAAAAAGAAAATCCAACAATTTAAAAATTGGCAAAGTTCTTGAATAGACATTTCTCCAAAGATATACTAAGATGTCAATAGGGAAGTGCAAATCAAAACCACAACAAGATTCTACTTTACATCACTAGAATGACTAGAATAAAAATGACAGGCCATTGCATTCCTGGCCCATGTGCTTCCTAAAATCAAACAAACAAACAAACAAAAATTCAACATCTGGTACTGTAATAACAGGATATTCTCATTGAAGAAGAATAAAATGTGACCTCCACCATACAGCATACAAAAAAAAGACAGACCATAAAAAAAGTGGAGATGTGGAGAAATTGGGACCCTCATGCCCTGGTGATGGAAATATAAAATGGTGCAGCCACTGTGAAAAAATTTATGCAGTTCCTAAAATGTTACACATAGAGTTACCATACGGCCCAGGTCCAGAGAACTGAAAACATACAACCAGGCTTAAATGTACGTACGATTGTTCAGAGCAGCATTCTTTATAGAAACCAAAAAGTGGAAACAACCCAAAGGTCTGTTAACCTTTAAATGTACAAACAAAATGTGGCATAAATAAACAACGGAATATTACTTAGCCATAAAAAGGAATGAAGTATTGATACATGCTACAACCTGGGTGAATCCTAAATACATTATGTTAAGAAAAATAAGGCAGACACAAAAGGCCATGTATTGTTTGATTTCATTTATATGGAATGTCCATTATGGACACAAAGGGAGATTAGAGGCTGCCTGAGACTGAGGGGAGAGAGTGAGGAGTAATTGCTAATGGTTACAGGTTTTCTTTTTGAGATGATGAGACATGGAATTCTGAGAAATGAACACTCCCATACATTGTCGCTGTATGTGTGAATTTCTTGGGAAATAATCTTGGAAATATCTAAAATTTGAAAAAAAAAGCCAACACTTGACATAGCAATCCCACTTTTGGGAATCTATCCTGTAATGTATAAGATAAATAAAGGTTTAACATAGATAATGTAGAAAGATCTCTTGTAAATTGTTAAGAAAAGAAAAACAACCTAACAGAAAAATAGGCTGTTCATAGTTGGGGAAATCTATGGATTTATTAGATAATGGCAATGGTTGCATGACTTTGTGAATATACTAAAAAACACTGAGTTTTAAAAGGATGAATTTTATGGAATGTGAATTGTATCTCAATAAAAGGAAAAAGTGCAGCAATAAACATCTTTGTGCATGTATTATTACATACTAGAGATTTTCCTCTCTCAAGGATAGATTCCCAAAAGTGGGATTGCTGTGTCAAGTGTTGGCTTTTTTTTCAAATTTTAGATATTTCCAAGATTATTTCCTAAGAAATTCACACATACAGCAACAATGTATGGGAGTGTTCATTTCTCAGAATTCCATGTCTCATTATTTTTAGTTTTTGCCAAACTGACGAGTGAAAATTATATTTTTGCTGTTTAAACAAAATTTCCCTCTTTTATTGAGCTCCCTTTCATATGTATGTGTTATTTAGATTTCCCCAACTATGAACAGCCTATTTTTCTGTTAGGTTGTTTTTCTTTTCTTAACAATTTACAAGAGATCTTTCTACATTATCTATATTAAACCTTTATTTATCTTATACATTACAGATTTTATCCTTTGTTTATGGTGTCACATTTACCTTTAAATATGCATTTAGATTATTGCTGTATGGTTTGTGTAGTTTATAAAAGCAAGACACCAGACTATTTCATTCCCCCTCTTTCTTTAAACTTCCCCACCCCTTCTGACTCCCATCTTGCATTGTGAAAGTAGAAGTAATTGGAAGAGAAATTCCTTCTTCTCCCACCCCCAAATCCACCATCCTGCCAGAATCTGTACTGACATGAGCTGCTCCATAAACTTTCAAAGTGATCGCTTCATCTCTGATGGGTTCCAAAGACCATCCCTCCAACCCCCTTTGCACAACTTCTTGAAACTTGAATTCAAACTTTTCTCTTCATGGTACCTTCACTTACCATGACTGGAACTGAGATGGTGTCAAGAAGAGGCGGTTGAATTGAATTGATAGGTTTGGGTCCAGACAGGCTAAGGACCGCTCATTGGCAAGTCCATTTCCAGAAATTAGCAGGACTAAATTTGATCTAGGCTAAACAAACACGTAAAGCAGTGTTTCTCAAAGTGTTTGGTCTCAGGGCCTCTTTACACCCTTAAAAGCTGAGGACCCCAAACTGTGTTTGTGTTGGTGATTTATATCTACCAGTACTGATTATGTCTGAAATTAAAACCGCTAAGTTTTAAAAGTATTTATTCATTAATTTATACGAAAATAATAATAAACCAATTACATGGGATAATTAAGTCTTTTATGAAAAATAAAATCTCCTATGAAAAACAACTATTTAGTTTTTCCAAAAAAAAATAGTGAGAAGGGTAGTATTTTTAAAATATTTTAACAAAAATTTTAAATGTCTGGCTCGAGAAAAGACAGTTGGATCATCATTTCTGTCTTGCATTCAAATCTGTTGCAATATATTGTTTTGGTTCAAGTAGATGAAGAAAATCCAATGTCCCACAGTTATGTAGCTGGGAAAGGAAGGAGCATTTTAATTGTTTTTTTTTTTCAGATAATTGTTTATATTCTTTTTTGACACTAAATCAAGCCTTGACAAGTAGTAGTTTCTTAAAGATTAATTGTCATATGGAATCTGAAACCAAAGGGATGAACTTTGCAACTCTGTTACATAAAAGACTACTGATCTATCTTGCATGATTTGTAACATAAGGCGTTTTTTCATTAGGAAAAGTGGTTTTACTGAGATCTTCAGATTTTCCACTTTTAACACATTTCACCATACAAAATTTTTTTTAATTATTTGCTCACATCACTACTGATTTCAGTGGAAAATTCTTTGTCAAGTTCACAGTGGATACACGGTTTTCAAAATTCGAACACTCACTAAGAAGCTCAAATATTATCACGGATAACAAATAAAGTCTGTTGTTTCCCTTGAAATGACAGGCTCACTTCATTTTTAAGAAAAAGTCTAAAAAATACCAGAGTCAGAATGACCACAGTTTGTCAGCTGCTCTTCCAAGCAAAACAGTGTTCCATGAAAAAAGCAGCTAATTCAGCCGGCAATTCAAATAACTGGACAAGTACTTTTCTTCAAGACAACATTTGTACTTCCACATGCAGTAGAAGGATTTAATGTACTTCCCATTTGGTCATACAATATACGAAAAAAGACATAGGGCAAGATTTAATAAATTTAATAATTTTTCCCACTTTGCTAAGGCATTCTTGAGTGAAACTAGCTTTTACTCCCTTGTAGCTGTGAGTGTGTTGGTGATGCATAGTGTCACTTTCTTGATTTGCAACAAGACACCAGCAGTCTTAACCACAATTGCTTTTGCGCCATCAGTGCATTCCAGACTAGGTCATGAGATTCAAAGAGATCCAGCACTTTGAGTATTTCCGCACCACTCGTATATGTTTCCCAGTGCTCGCGTACAAGAAGCCTTTCTTGATAGTTCATTGACCTGAAATCAGATGACCACAAGCAAAAATGTAAGGCCAGCATCCATCTATAAGACGAAAACACAATTCTGCAGATGCAATGTTAACTTCGTCTTCAAATGTGCTGTTAAAGCTTTAATTCAACAAGTCACCATACGGCTGGAAAGTGATAGTACCATGAGTTCCTTCCCTGGCTTTCAACATGTGGACACTCAACAGAGTCAAATGGACAAGCTCGATTAGCCCCCAAGCTCCTGTTCCGGTTTCTCCAGCCAACGCAATACGATAATCTGAGCCATAGATGCTTCTTTGTTTTTTCCATTGCCAGTTTGTCAAGCTACAGCAAACCATTTCTGGTATTTGAAAGAGTTCGTCATGGGTGTGCTTAAAATATTTAATTTCTGGCTAAACAAGCTGTGGTATATACATACAATGGAATATTACGCAGCTGTAAGATAGAATAAAGTCATGAAGCACGGAAGGACGTGGCTGGACCTTGAGGACATTATGCTGAGTGAAATTAGCCAGAAACAAAAGGACAAATACAGTAGGGTCTCACTGATACGAACTAACATTAATGAGTGAACTTGGAGAATTTCAGTTAAGAACACAGGTTATTAGGAGGTAGAAATATGGTCGAGATTGGGCAATTGGTGCTGAAGGGATACAGATTGTGCAACAGGACTGATTGTAAAAATTCAGAAACGGATAGCACAATACTACCTGATTGTAGCACAATAATGTAAGTACACTGAATGAAGTTGAATGTGAGAATGGTTTCATGTTAATGTTTTCCTGTTTATTTTTATACTACCTCAGAAAAAAGGCTCCAAGGGAATTTGAAGATCTTTAATTTGGGGAGTTAAATATATATATTTGAATTGTTAGGAGTGCCTGTCATTGATAGTAGAAAGTAATTTTGTGTGACAGTTTTTATTGTGCTGATTTAAAAAAAAAAAACTCTGTATTTTAAAGTAATATATATATATATATATATATATATATTTAATTCTCTTTTTCTTTAAACTCTGAATGGTTGGTCCAAAAATAATGTTGCAATTTAATGAGTACCATAATACAATTTGAAATTTTTCCTCAGTATGAGGCACAATAATGTAAATTCTTAGCATCTATAGAGCTGAAGGGAAGGTAGCTTTCACCATATTTTCATCTCTTATTCACAGTTTCACTCAGTTGCTGTGGATTGGAATTCTCCATTCACGAATGAGAGAACTCTCTAAAACCTCAATTTCATCCTTTTCAGCTTTGTCATAGATGGTTCAACTGCTCCTTGAAGAAGCAAATCTTCTCATCTCCCTTTTCAAAGCTAATGGTCTATCCCTCAATACAACAAAAGTGTTTTAAATAAAGTTCATGCTTTTAGGCTAAGATATTAAATCCTAGACTAGCAGCAATTTTAGATAATACTATAAAAATTAGAAAAGTTTTCAGAAATAAATTTAAAGTATTATTGAAACAGGACGGAAAAAGTACTTCCTTGTATATGTGTGTGTTTGTGTATATGCAAGAAAACTTTTGGATTTCAAAATAGTTTTCAGAGATTATAGCAGGCGTAAGGGAAAATAGCTGGTAAGAACAGAGAAGTCCCAAGAACAAACCGAGTTAGTCTATGAAAATATACATATGTTTACCTTAAACCTACTAGTGTAGAAAGTTCTAGAGAACATACAAATTCATAAATGCACACTCTATTAGCCATAGAAACAATGATATCCTCACATGTCAAGTAGCCTTGTGAGAGAATGATTGTGAAAAGGGGCAGTAATGACTTAATATTATCATGAAAATAGCTTTGACCTCGCAGAGCCCTCGAAAAGTGTCACAGAAACCCCTAGGTGTCTACAGACCACACTTTGAGAACCACTTTGCATATGTTTCCCTTTGGAAGCTTCAGGGGTGCTGGAATGAACTGGTCCTGACGATGGAATCAGGGGGAAGAAGGAAAAGAAAATCAAGGAATGGAGAACCTGGGCTTTGCTACAGCCTCGGGGCTTCTAACCACACTCAGAAGCTTGACTCTGAGCAAGAAAAGTCTCACAAACCCTCGCCTGCTGCTGGTTCTTCTGCAGCTGCAAGCTTCCAGCACAGAATACACGTTCCAGGAGGCCCATGTGTCCTTCCTGATACTTTGGAGGTTCCCCCATTTCCTGCAGCCATGTCCAACTGCACTTCCACCTTACACATATGCACATCATTCTGGAGATGGGTCATAAACATTTGAACTATATTGGCTCAATAAGGGGGACATTCCAGCTCCAGGCTGCGCTGAACTTTGCCCATTCCAGAAATATCCCATTAGACAGTCCCAAGGCACTGAGCAATGCAAAACACATTTATCCACTTACTACGGACAAAAATGTGGCTGAAAAGCAGAAAGTCAGCTTCTTCCCAGATAAAAGAGATTATGTGAGTAATATTAGCAATACTAAATCCGTCCTTTTCCCCCTTACATAGAAATAACTCTCCATGGCTCATAACGGAATCTTGGTTTTACCAATGACTTTATTTAGAATCAATGTCAGGCACCACCTCTACCCTCTTGCCCTTAAAAACATGGAGATGGGGGTATAAAGGCCTAGAAAATAGTATCATTTCCCTGTTTCATGAGCTTTGCAAATAATAAGAATAATAAAAACTAGAAGTAGGAGTAAAAGGAGTAGCATGTGTCTGCCACATTTACTTCAAGCACATTCAGTATCATTTGCATTCATTTGGCACATATTTTAGACACAATCCTGCACTTGGCCTGTAAGAAGAGGGGAATGGTATAGCAATGGACCCGGGACCTGTAAGCACAATTTCCACCTATCCAATTATCCCATTATGGCCGCTTAAAGTTTTTCACTATGAACCAGTCAGTAGCCATTTCTCTCTCGCCCACCTCTGAATTGCCAGCACTTAGCAAAAGTTCCTGGCATGCAGCAACGGTTCAGTAAATATTTGTTGAAAATGTGAAAGTCTTACAAAGTTTCACTTGTACGTCCACAAAGAGTCGCATAGATGAGAAATACTCGTACTTAAAACTCATGTTTTGAAGTGATTCAGTGCTATCATTTCATAATCACAAATAAGCATCTGTTTGTCTATAAAGTATCCCCAAAAGATTATTGCCTGATGGAATTATTGAGCCCTAAATTATTTCCCAAGTAGTAACTCAAAATTCAACATGCTAACTTAATATCTTCACCCTTATTTTAACAATAAGGGAACTAAATAAACTTTCAAAAAATCTTTTCCAGAATGAGGCCAAGAACCTAATCACCACGTTGCTATACTAAGCAAACTGTGCTTTAAAGCTTTCCGCATTGATACGTACTTGTGTATCCACAGACACTTTATCCACAGCATGTGCAGATTAAAGGAAAACAGGTTTTGGTCAAAATTTCCCCACATATGCTGTCACGCAATCCAGTTTCATATGCAAATGAACTTTAAAGCAGAAGCACTTCAAGTAGAAAATAAGGCAATTTTCCCCCTCTTTCAATAGAAAAAAAGGACGATTCTTAAGACATACAGCAGAGTGAAGACATTCATATCTTATATTCCACAAACTCAAACATCTGCATTTGCATCTGGAGTTATACGGCCTGTATATCTAAACTGAGAGTCACCCACATACTGTATCTGGAAAATTATTCATCAGAAGGAAAAGTGTTGTGCAATGTAGCTGGCTTCTTGAAAGTCTCGGGGAAAAAAAAAAAGTCTTTAAAACAAAAAACAAAGTTGTTCTGAACTCCTCAGAATTGGCTTGAAGTTTAAAAAGTCCAGTATTTTTCTCTGCTGATTTTCATCTTCTGGGGACAACAGAGAGAAACAGAAATAGCACATTGTCTCACTGCCGAGAGCCGTCCTGTTCCACCAAGCCCTCCATAAACAATCTCTCTTGCCACATTTAGGGAAAAGCACAATATTAGGAAATCCAAACAACCTGTAAACCCACTGACCTACAGATAACCTATTCAGCAACAATGAAACTTGAAAAAAGATTTTGCTTGAAAAAAGTAAAAAGGGAAAGAAACTTGTAAAAAAAAAAAAAAATGTTTCCCTAATTCAAAAACTAAGTCAATGAAATCTCAGATTTTTTCAGATGTCTGCCTTAATAGGTCAGCTCTGTTTACTGGAGTCTTGTTTAGGTAATTTTCCTGAAATAAACAAGTAAATATGAAGGACAAGTTCACACTAGGCCCTGGAGAGTTGGAATCACATCTACGTAGCTGGCACATCCACTTGGAGAAGGCTCAGGGAAGCAGAGAAACAGCAAATGAATTTTCACCCTGAAAACACAGCACCTCTTCATCAAAATCGTTTGCTAAATGTCCAGTCCCCATAGGAAAGAACTCGCAAAGAATCCTCTGATGGAGTCTGCAGGGATTTTCAAGCTAAAACATCTTAGAGAAGACAAAAGTTCCTCATTTGTGCAGACTGCAGAGGTGTAGATCCAGGCAAAGGAGGAGAAGGAAATGCAGAGATTTTTGTGGCATTCTCTTAGAACCTTCCCTACGATAGCCAGATGAACAACTCCTGAATTTCATTCACATCAAAAAATATTTAAAAATATTGTTTTCGCTTTCAAATTTTTTTTTTTTTTTGTATGTTGTATGGCGGGGTCACATTTCATCATTTTTCCATGTGAGTATCCCATTATTGCAGCACTATTTTGTTGAATTATTGTTCATTTTGTTTGTTAGTGCTTGTTTGTTTGGGGGGGATGTACATGGACCAGTAATCGAACCCAGGTCTCCCGCATGACAGGTGAGAATTCAACCACTGAACTACCCTGGCACCCCCCATCACACTCAATTCGTGATGACCTAGAAAAGCAGGAAATCTTTGGTTTTTTTTTTACTTTTTTCTTTGTCCCTGGGGCAAGGGAAGCTCTTTTTAAAATAGATAGCTTATCAAGCTTCCATCAAGGCATTAAAAACAAAGTGAGGAGGACATTCTGAGTGTAATTAACAGCACTGAACTACATATATGAATGCAGCCAAAAGGGGAAATTTTGGATCATAAGTATGTTACTAGAATAAAAATTAAAAGATAAAATATAGGACTTCCAACACAGTGAGCTCTCTCGTAAACAATTGTAATAATAGTAGAATTATAAAAATGGTCTTTTATAATGGCCTTTCATGAATTATCACTAATGTATCTCACTAAGGCAAGGTGTAAATAATAGGGTATTATATAGGAAAAATACACTGTAATGTAAACTCTGGACCATAATCAGTAGTACAATCATAATATTCTTTCACCAACTGTAACAAAGGTACCACACTAGGCAAAGTGTCAATAATACATGGAACACTGTATTTTTTACATGTTTTTCCGGTTAACTGTAACTCCTCTAATTAAAAATTTAAAAAGACAAGGGTGCAAGGGTAGTTGAGAAGTAGAATTCTCACCTACCATGCAGGAGACCCAGGTTTGAACACCAACCTATGCACTTGCCACTCCCCCACCCCCAGAAAAAATTCAACAAATGTTGCTACAATAATGGTGTGGTAGTTAGATTCAGTTGTCAACTTGGCCAGGTGAAGGTACCTAGTTCTGTTGCTGTGGACATAAGCCAATGGTACATGAACCTCATCTGTTGTTGATTACATCTGCAGTCAGCTAGGAGGCGTGCCTGCTGTAATGAATGATGCTTGACTTAATTGGCTGGTGCTGAAATGAGAGAGCTCAACGTAGCACAGCCCAAGCAGCTCAGCATACCTCATCTCAGCACTGGCAGCTCAGCCCAGGCCTTTGGAGATACAGAAAGGAATCACCCTGGGGAAAATTATTGGAACCCAGAGGCCTGGAGAGAAGGCCAGCAGAGATCGCCCTGTGCCTTCCCACATAAGAAAGAACATCAGCTGAAATTAGTTGCCTTTCCTCTGAAGAACTAATGAAATAAATCCCCTTTTATTAAAAGCCAATTCATCTCTGATGTGTTGCATTCCAGCAGCTAGCAAACTAGAATAAACGGGATACTCACATGGAAAAAGAATGAAATGTGACCTCGCCATACAGCATACAAAAAAAAAAAAAGGCAAAATAAACAAGAAAAAATGTTCACTTTGTAGGGAGGATGACAATTGTGAGAATTATTACCTGTAACATTTACTGATCTTATGGGGAGACACAAAGGAGTACAGTGTTCATGCTGGGGAAGAGAAAGAAAAAAAAAGTGGGGCAGGCTCTAAGCCTTGCAATAACAAACTCGAAGAACCAAAGTTTTCTCCAAATCGAAGAGGGGAAAAGAAGGAGAACACAGAGAGAAGACCCTGAGGAGCAGCCATTGGCTGCGCCATGGGGAGCCCAATGCAGGAGAACAAAGACCGAGGACTTTTTCATGGTCCCACCATACAGAATTCCCAGCCACAGGGAGCTCCCTCCTCCCCAAGGACTTCCGGGAGGCCCATGGCATGAAAGACACGATTCAGGAGAACAGGCAAAATTCCACCGGGGGCAGCGCTGACTGCTGGGAACTATTCCCTCCCTCCTTCTCAACTCTGGAGAAATGGAAGTCCTGAATTAGCCGGCTACCAAGCCACACCTCTCAAAGATGCTGAAGGATTGTAACCCTAAAATGAAGTACCATTTGGTGTACATTTTCTGTTACAAAAATAAGGTAAAAAGCCATTTTAAAACCTTAGATTTACAAATCAGACTCTCGGAGTAGTTTTCTAAATGAGAAGCACTGTTAAGTCAGACAGGACTACAGATGAGAATTTATGCCCATTCCAAAATAAACCAATGTTTATATTCTAAGCAGTTTATATGTAATTATTGGGTATTTTGTGGCCAATGAATTTTGTGACCCTATGAAGGGGAACCATAAAATGATTCCCTTAATTACCCCAAAATTAGAATAATTAAGCCCTATCTTCAGTGCCTTACAGACTCATGTTGATAAACTTAAACCCACCGTCGAACCCTTCAGAGACCTCTGGGCCAAGGTCAATGGTAGAAAATCTTGCCACTTAAACTCCCTCTGTGTCTTCATTTCCATCAGTTCTAAAATGAGGCTCCCTCAAACACAAAAGGACAAATACTGTGTGAGCTCACTGATATGACATAATCAGAGTAAGCAAACTCAACTCATAGAGGCAGAATCTAGAAAATAGGCTACCAGGGGAGAGGGTAGGGGCAGCAAATAGGGAGTTAAAAATTAAAATGTACAGAGGTTCTCTTCTGGACAATGGAAAAGTGTCCGTAATGGATCATGGTGATGGTAGCACAACATTTGAACGTAATTAACAGTACTGAATTATTTATTTGAATGAGGTTTAAAGAGGAAATGTTAGGTTGTATATAACAGAATAAAAAAATTTTAAAAATCCATGCAGCTGCACTAGACAATGAATGCAAGTTAAACCATGAGCTATAGTTAATAATACAATTGTAAAAATGTGCTTTCATCAATTGTAACAATAAAAGGTGTTAATAATAGAGTAGTATATGAGAATCCTGTATTTTATGCATGAGTGTTCTGTAAATCCACAACTTCTCTAATAAAAAGAAATGAGATACCACCACAAAAAATAAAAATGAAGTGAGGTTTAGTCCACTCACAGGAAAGTTATTAGTTTTCTTTGTTCCTTTGAAATCTTGTCCATCTCACCAAAAAAAGACACATGCAGACAAAAAATTACTATTTCATTATTAATTTCCAAATCTTCCCCTCCCCTTTAACTTATAGTGTCTTCACTCATTGAAATGTAATTTCCAAAATCTCAAAGGTCCCAGGCTGGGGACAAATAGCAAGATAGAAACCACTAGGATTTTCAAAGAGACCAGAGCACTGCAAGGTCTTATTCTGTCACCCTCTTTGATTAACAGAACACAGCTTCTCATAAAAACCACCTTGTACCCGCAACTAAAATTGAAGACATCTGTACAAACCAGCTATTTTGCAATCGGGCTGCATCTCATTCTAACAATCCTTGAGGAGGGGGCTAGGAAATGATTTGGACAAGGGACTCCCTGAAGACAGGGCAAACACCACGGCCCATTTTATAGTGAGCTTTATAATAGAAAGTTTGGGCGGGGATGGGGTAGTTGTTTAGCCTCAGGGTATACTTGCTAATAAAAGTAAAAAAATAAAAGCTAGCCCGCTGTTTCTAAGTGCCATGGACCTATGAAGTCAGAATTCAGTATGCACAGAGGGGCTATTTACTGCCTCATAAACGTGTAGACAAGGAAATTGGTGGTGAGAAAATGGCTTCCAACGTGTAAAGGCAATCACTCATTTGTCCGTTCCCTAAGGACCGTCAAATCCATCTCCAAAGACGTTTCCTGCCAAAAAAGCAAAGCCCTGTGTCCAGAGCAGTAAAAACTTCCCTGCCACATCTGAACCAGAATTGTGTCAGGTTGAAGGCTGTCTACAGTGTTTCTCTAGAGAAAAATGTTTGTCCATGTCCTAGTACCTGCAGCCAAGAGTACTCAGCTTTGCTAAGACAATAAAGGGGAGGGGAGGAAAGATAAGAAGAGAGGAGGGGGACCAGATACAGGAAATTACCACACTATTAGTTCTCTTGGTTTGGGGGATGCAATGAGCACCACATCAAGGCCAACTCCACAATTTGGCTTGAACGGACAATATTTTTTAGGCACTACCATGTGCTAAAATTGCTGGAGACACAGCATGCAAGTGCGAGCCTGGCACATAGGAGGCATGCAAAATGCACCTGCTGAATGAATGACGAGCAAAGGTGGAGCCATCCCTATTCACCAGTTTGGGATAAATGTGATAAATGAATGCAATTGCCACCCCCCTGGAAGAAAATGTCAGTGCTGTTTCCCAGCCCAGCGCTCTTCTCAAGAGATCAAGATTCATGTAGTGGTATTACAGCAGGGCTTTGGAAAGTGTCCCTTACTTCATAAAAAATATTTTAATGAAATAATACTCTACTGTTTAATCCCCCCCATTTGATAAGCTGATTCCTCACATTCAGTATCTATTTCTGGTTCTTTAAGTCAGAAAATTAGAAATAAAGAACTTATTTAGATAATAAATAATCTCTACATCTATCTATAACTCATGGCCAATGTTATAGTTACTGAAGTACTAGAAATAGTCTCATTAAAATCAGAGGAAAAACGAAATACCAACTACCACCAATATTATTTACAATTGTCTATATGTTCTAACCTATGCAATAAGACATGAAACAGAAATAAAAGGTGCAATGCTTTGCAGCATTTCTCAAAGCATGTTCCTTGGTACACTACTCTCCTGGATTCTGGAATATTAAATAGAGTTAAACAATTTCCTCTCTGTAAGACTTCCCAAAGTCCAAATTATCCTGACATCTGCTGTGAGTCTCCAAGGGAGGAGACATTATCCAGCATTTCTTAACTTTTTGATCAATGAGTTGTTTTTCTCCTCAGATAATTTTTAATGTTTGTGTTCCTTGGAATACTCTTTGGGAAACTCTGAGTCTAGTTTTGTTCTTTAGATATTTTAATTTATGTATTTAGTCAAATTTACCTATCTTCTGTGAACTTAAAGCAGTAGCTAGGAATGAAGGCTTTGGAATCAGAAAAACCTAGGTTTAAATCCTATATCCTCTACTGATTAATGAAGAACTAATTTAGAAAGTTTCTTCAGCATCCTTGAGTTCAGTTTTCTCATCAGTCAAATGGAGATTATGACAGCTACTTACCAAATACTTTAAGTATTAGATTAGACAATATACATACATCGCTTACCCTAATGCCGATTTTTAAATTCAAAATTAAAACAACAATGAAATACTACCTCTTTTATGGAATAATCACACTGAAAAGGATGCAATGATATGAGCTCTCTTTTATCATGCCTGGTGAGGCTACAAATTGCTGCAACGATTAGAGAAAGTAATTTGACGGTTCATTCAAAAGCTTTAAAAGTATTCATCTTTCCATCCAGTAATAATTTCACTTTTAGGGGAAAATATAGCAGAGATGTTTATCGAAACTTTTTTTATAGTGCCAATATAGAAACTATAGAATATAAATATACCTCCATAGAGTGGGTAGTAATGAAATAACTCACATAATGTGTACTGGATATTTGTCTGGCCAATCATTGTTTCTCTCTCCCAGGACTTCCAATTTTGAACAAATAAAGAATTATTTTATACATTTTAAGCATAGTATCTTAGCTCTAGCCATTTTCTTTATCTTTTTTCTTTTCTTGTCTTTTTCTGGTAATATAACGGGTTTTTGGTTTGCTTTTGTTTAGTCTCATCAGAGGTATGTCTGTTACTCCTTTCAAAGAACATCTTTTGGTATTGTAAATTATCTCAATATTGCAGATGGAGTTCGTCTATTTCATTGATGTCTGCCATTATCTTTATTATAACCTTTCTTCTTGAATGTTGAAAATGTTTGCCATGGACACACCCCATTCCCCATGACTTAGGGAGGTCCAACCTCCCCAAGGTGGAAGTCAGAAGCTCACCTTCCCAGCCTCCCTTCCAGCTGGCATTCACATGTGATGAGACTCTGGCAGTCAGACCCATCTATGTGAGACTTCTGTTTGAAACAGAGAGAAGAATCAGGTACTATGCAGACTCTGTGCACAGGGAATGTAGAATGTATTCTCCAGCAGGGCAGAGGCATTAGTTGTGGAGTTCCTGGTGTGCGATGGTACAGCTCCCAGTGGAGTCTTTCCAAAGCTGTTTCTTGTAGTGTGGTTTGGGTGCTGGTCCTGGTGATGGAATTGACTCTTGAGTTCTCCCAAGAAACCAGAGAGCCTTTAAAACCTTTTTTTTTTTTCTTGTATGCTGTATGGTGGGGGTCACATTTCATTCTTTATCTGTGTAACTATCCCGTTATTGCAGCATCATTTGTTGAATTTCTTTTTTTGGTGGGGGGAGTGCATGGGCCAGGAATCGGGGCCGGGAATTGAACCTGGGTCTCCTGCAGGGCAGATAAGAATTCTACCACTGAACTACCATTGCACCCCAAAAATATCTTTTAATAAATTCATTTTCTGCTTTTCCTAGCCAGTGTGGGTTCTGTTGTTTCTAAGAAGTTGGAAGAATACATTGTTTCTTTGGATTTTCTCTACTGCTCTTTTTCTAACTACTTTTGAGTTGAATCTTCCACTTATTTTCAACCTTTTTTAATTTCGGATAACTGGTTTCAAAGCTACAAGTTTCCCTGTAAGTAATTTTTTAGCTGCACATTGAAACAGAGTGCTTTCTTTGTCATCAGCAGTCAGTATTTCATAACTCCTCTTCTGATAGCCTTTTTCTTTTTTCAAAAATATGGAACGCTTCACGAATTTGCGTGTCATCCTTACACAGGGGCCATGCTAATCTCCTCTGTATTGTTCCAATTTCAGTATATGTGCTGCCAAAGAGAGCACCTTTTAAACTCAATCAGTGCTTTATAGTTTTTTGGGTGCTCCCAAATATGTTTTTTAAGCTATCCTTTCTTAGTCCTTGTTATAAATATCTAAACTTACTGCATTGTAGTAAATAAATATGGTCCATCTGAAATTAATACTTTGGAATTTATTAAGACTTCCTCTGTGACCTAGTACGTGGTCAATTTTTGTGAATGCTCCTAATATGGTCAAAGAAATTTGTCTACTCTGTTTTCATTACCAGTGGTTTCCAAATGGAGCTCAGCTGATAGGCTACTTCAGACTCCTATGAATCACTGTTTAAAAATAGAATGGCCCAGACCTCACTCTGAAGTACTACATCTCTATCTCTGAGCTGAGGCTCTGCAATCTCTCTGTTAACCAGCATCCAAGGTAATTCTGATGGACAATTTGGGGAAGAACTCTCTTTTGCTCCTACCCTACCATGACCCCCCATTCAGATGGGTTCAGAGATAGCATTTTGGACAAACAAAACCCAATAATTTCAAAGGACACGATTCCATATTCTTCCATAGGAATTTTTCCAAAATTCAAAAACCATCTATATTAGAATATTCTCCTTTGTATTTTCCCCAAAATCCCTCAAGCTAGTAAAATGACCAACTTCTATTCTACACCCATGTCCCTCTCCCTCCTTCCAGGGAATGCAGATTCTGTCTCTTAATCTCTGGAGACCTTTGGGACCATGTGACCTAGGGGAGGAGACCCCATTTCCCATCTCCAGAGAGGTGTCCAGAGGAGCCTAAACCAGCCCCACTCCACTTGGCTTTGACCGGTTCAGGTTTAAGATAATCTGTGAGTGATGTTTCTCTGGAGAGTATTAACGGTCCAGGAAGGAGCATGGGCCCAAAACTGGCTCAATCAAAATGAAGAAGGGAGAACGTTCATTCCACTGTTTGAATAGAAGATTGTCTTCCATGTATATATCTTTTTGGATGCAAACAATGAAGTGCTTCGCTCCACATGATGCTATCTTAGAACCAGGACATAAACAAGTTCTAAGATAAAGTAGATTCTGTGGCCAACAAAGTAGACAAACAAGTAATTTGGGGGCTATATGACATCATTGAGCTGTTAACAAAACCAGCTCCCCAACTATTCTACCCAAAGATTTCTTGTTACATGAGAAAATAACTTCCCCCATGAAGAGTATAAGAGTTCCTGTTGCTTGCGGCTTAAATGATCCTAAGTGATGCACTCTTGGTTCCCTTCACTATAGGTTAAAAGTTCAACAAACCACTTCTGCTTTTGAAGATAAGATTCCTTCATCTACTTCAAGACTACAACTAAAATCCCTCTTCAGTCATCTCACAGCTAGATACCCAAACCTGAATGGGGTCTAAAAATTAGATGTTGGTAATGTATCACTGTGAATTTCCTGATTTTTGGTGGTTATATAATGGTTAAATAAGAGAGCATCCTTGGGTGTAGGAAATATCCACTAAAGCATCAGGTTGGCAATTTACTTTCAAAAGATTCAGAGAGAAAAAAGTCCTTTGTACTTATTACAGACTTTTTGTAATTTTTGGATTGTTTAAAAAGTAAAATGGAAAACGTAAATATTAAAAAATAATAATAACTTGGATGCTCTCACCCCTTTTCATCATGATTCTCTTCTGAACCTACTCTGGGTCCTTTCCTAGCACATTGTGCTCCAGATTGGAACGCATTACCTACCACAAAATTAATTAGTACTGAGTTTAATAAGAATTTTCTAAAATTTGTCACTTACCTATAATAATTGTATAGCTGGACTTCAGTTCCTACAGATTTGGGAATAATGTGACTATGATTCCAATGGGAGAAACCAATGTATCTACAAAGTTATGCCACTAAAATGTGAATGCCTCTTGGAAAAAAAATGGGGACAGTCAGGTTACTACTGAAAACATTGTAATCTATTATGCTAAGTTGTAAAAAGTCTTTGGCGATGTCATGTTGAAAGAACAAAATGGTGGGTAGTTGCAAGAGAAACTGTTTCAACCAAAAGATCCCACAAGTCAGAATTTATCATTGTTGATTTGACGCTGTTTATTAGCACCATCTCTCTCATTTTGAACAACTAGCACTTAAATACCTAGATTGAATCACTCCTCCAGTCAGAAGGTCCATCCAGCTACCCTGTGGTCTTCTTGATACCTTTTGAACATGCCAAGATTGTTCCTTAGAACCTTTTTGTCTTCTTTGCACCATCTGCCCCAGATGTTCCCAGAGCTGGCTCTCTGAATCATTCAGTTCTCAAATCATTGTCACCCCCCTTTCTCGACCACCCAAACTAAAGTAACTCCCAACTTCCATCTCTTTCCAGCATTACACTGCTGTGTTATCATCATTGTACCTATTATCATCAGATATTTTCTTGTATATGCATTAACTTGTTTGTCTGTCTTCATTCCATCCATTTTTCTCTATCTGAAAGGTTTTTAAATATATATTTGTTTGTTAACTGTCTCCCTACTCCTTGAATTTAATTGTTGGAAGCAGAGACCTTGGTCTTCTTCCCCTTAATGTTTCCCCAGCACCTAGAACAATGCCGAGCACTCTAAAAATGTTCGTTGAACAAAGGAATCAGCTGATTAAATGAAAACACCAGAGCAACCCCCAGCCTTCAATAATGTTGTCAGCTCATACTCTCTCTACTTCCTCTGCTTCTTTCCAAGGTTAGTTCAATTATTTTCTATTGCAAACAGAATAGCAAATATTTCTTGGGAGCTAAGGAAGTGATGAGATGGCCACAGAAAGTGACAAAGTGTAAGCCTCTCTCTTATCATCTTTACTAACTATCCCAGGGAACTCTAAGTGATGAAGGTTGATCCCTGCTTGTACTCAGCCAATTCCTGCAGCCAGAGGATGGGGTAGCAAAGCCAGGTATGAATCACATGACCAGAGATGTCAGGGCAGTGTGACTACATCAGGACAACACTGGGTGGGAGGAAGAGAGCTCTCCCTAAGGATAGGGAGGTATTGTTATGAGTAGAAGGAAGAAAGAGATGTTGGGTAAACCAAAGAAACATTTATCTAGAAAATTCTCTGAATGTAGCAAGCCTCTAGCATATTTATTCCTATGAAAATATCAAAGTGTATTGACCTTAGAATTTTCTTGTCATCTTCCAATGACTCCATTTTCCTAGTTTCAAAGTGTATGAGTGAGGTTTACCTCTTTCTCTTTAAAGAATTAATATGATGGTTAATAAGAGATTGCCAAATTGTTCATATTCTCCAGGAAACAGAAAGTTAGCACAAGTTAATGCAATGTAAAAGTACGTTTCAGGATTTCTATCTTTAAAACAATTTAAAATGTCAAAGTTTAGACCTTTCCTTAAAGTAATATTTATAGTTCTAAGAAATGGTTTAAATGGCAGGCTTGAAGGTAACTTGTTAAAATAATAATAATTTTTAAAAAAAAAAAACCTTCTCTGAATTACTTGAGTAACATGGTTTCCTTTACCCTCACCAATTGAAATCCACTTTTTGCTAATGGCATGAAAGTAAATTGCACTGTGTCATTCTATCAAAAATTGAAGAAAAAGGGAAAATATTTTTAAGAAGTGCTACCTACACTGCCCAACTCTGACCTTCACTTTGTAGAAACATCCAAATTCCAGGCATCAATCAAATTTTGACCTCAAAATAACTTCCTAGTTAGAAAGGGATCAGGAACAAAATATGATGAATTTAAGACACAGACTTTATTATTTTCACTCTACTATGGGCTTACAGTTGCTGATGTTAGAAATAAAGAAACAAAAAAGACTAAACTTAATTCCCTGGTCATATTTATCTTTATGCACCAGTATTATTTTCCTTTTTATTAAAGTTCTATGTCTATAAACTGCACAACTATTCGATTGTGTTTTTTGTTACTTAATTTATAAATGGAAGGTCTTCAGTCTCAGATCTTTTCTGAGAGCTGTCTAATCACAATAAAGTTTTCCATAGGTAGAAGCCGCAATATAAAAAGTTGATAAAAATTCAGTTTTAGCTGAGCTCAGCAGGGCAGATTCTCTCCGATGCCAACATATATCTTCCATCTACACCAAGCCTCCTACCAGAGATGGGAGAGTGATGCTTAGAGCTTCTTTCCAGACAGAAACTTCTTCCTAAAGAGAATCCATCCCTCCCTCTCCTCTCTACTTGGCCCCATCCCCCACCCCCAACACCAGAGCAGGGCCCCAAATGCATTCTGTCCCCTAACTCAGATGGACATCACTCTACAAAGGATCCACATAATCCAGCAACCCTCTCTCATGCCTCCCCCAGTCACCATTCCCAATTCCTCTCAGCACAATTGTTCTACTTAACTTCCCGCACCCATTTTGTTCTAAGACATGGGTGCTGGAGGTTGAGTTTATATTTTCATGTCTTCAAAATAGTGTTTCCTTTCCAAGGCAAAACAACTTTAAAGCACTGCCCTTTTGTTGAATGAAAAGCTGACATATGGAAACAACTCACAATTTTTCAGATTCATAGCATATTTTAACTCCAGAGAGCTGAAGAATAAATAGGTGAATATCTAGCTCATCTAGTAGGTAACCATCTTTTTTAAAGCCAAGAAATACTCAGTGCTGCATCTCTTATTAGGAGTGCTATAGCAGAATACACCAGGCAACTCTCATTTGCTAGCTAACAATCAAGGAGAGCCAAACAAAAGGGACATTTCCTTATCCAATGAATATAATTGGGAGAAGGAAGTTCTGAATCTATCCTATGTGCACTTGGATAGGAAAAGCCATGCGTGATGTTCCAATAGAACAGACAGCAAAATTAAGAATACATGAATGCACTTTGGCTATCAACCTGGAGATGAAACCTTAGCTGCAAAAGCCAGTGATGAAAAGAAGGAAACACAGGGAGAGAAAGACCCAGGATAAAGAAAAGCTATTTTGTGCCAGGTTGTCTTAAGAATAAGAGTTTATGTGAATGATTTATTTAAATGGCTATTAAACTGCAAAGGTGTTTATATATGTAAAATATGCAAATTGGAGGAAGTCAGCCGGTACCTCCACCCTCCTGAGGGGAAAAACCAAAGTTCATTGCCAATAGTCGGTCTACCGCAGAGAAGCCTGCAAACCCTTGGGGGCCTAAAGCTCTAAAACAGCCATTCAAGCCTCAGGTGGACTCCGTGCTTCTCCATTTCCCTGTCCTTCCGCTTTTCTTTTCTTAGAAAACTTCTGATGGCATTTGCATTTGAAGAAGTTCAGGAGGTCACTTCCCCTCGAATTCTCTACCTCCCAGTCTAGCGGAGCAGCCCTCCCAGAGCCCCCTTCCCAACGCCTCCCGAGCTGGCAAGGCAGGGGAGCAGCAGCTGCCTGAGGTTTCGCGCCTCGCGCCTGCGGCCGCGGAGCCTCTGAGAAGCTAGCCCGCCTTTCCCTTTCGGCCCGGCCCGCCTCCCCGATTCCGTAAGACGCCCGCTTGCATCTAATGCAAAAGGCCGACAGACCGAACAACGATCGTTTATTTTCTGCCCTCCCCAGACAGTATTTGGAGACAGGTGCTAGTCAGAGATGAGCCTGGCCAAGGGTCCCGGCGGGGAAAGAAGGCACCAAACAAAAATGCTGTCTCCGTTTCCACCCCCAGCTTCTGAAGTTGTCGCGCGTGGTGCCCACAGTTGCATTCCCACCCGTATCCGAGAAGTCGGTCCTCCCGCAACTTGATTTCAATAACTTCCCAATTCGGTGGTATCGAGTGGGCTGCGCGACGCCGCAGGGCAATAGAGAGGTAGCGCTAAATCGCGTCCGATGTTGGCCACAAGATTCCTTTTTGGGGGAGCCTGGCCTCCCCAACACACATTTCACCCCAGCTGCGTGGGAGGAACCCCCGCCGCCCGCGCGCGCTCCCGCCCGCACGCACCTGCTGCTTTCTGCAGCTGCTCGGTGCCTTGAGCCTCTGGCCCTTGGGTTCCTCCTCTGGTCTTTTCACGCTTTCTCCCTGCTCAGTTTCTAGTTTCTAATCCCTAATCAAATCCTAAAACAAAGCTCAAGGATTGTGGGGCTGGGGCAGGCGTTGGGGGGCATGGTTCTCCCCAGACCCTGCGGGTCGCAGCCAGGAGTCAGGCCGGAGGGGCCACGCCGGGCAAGGTCAGAGCAATCCCGGCAGCCAGCTTCAAGGCCGGCGTTCACTGAGAGCTTTGCTGAGCAGGTCGCCGCTCTCCACGAGTCGCTCAGACTAGCTCGCTTCATCTTGTAGGAAGGCTATTGTTTCGATCCCAGTTACAGAAGTGACCAAACTGGGTCCAGAAAGATAAAGCAATTTGCTCAAGGTCACAGAGGTGGTAAGTGCAGGATGTCTCGTGAGGGGGTGGGGTGAGGAATTCACAGAAAAAAAGGGGGGGGGCAAAAAGCATTTACAGCCCTAGCATTTCAACTTGCAGGCTACATTTTCACAGGTCAGAGCGGCAAACCTAGTAGGGAAGGAGTGAGATGCCAACGGTGGCCCCTCGTCCTGGCGGGCACTGGGGCCAGATAGCAAGAAATCTTCTCCTCCCACCTCCAGCCGGTCCCTCCCGGCGGTCCAAAAATCTGGTCTCTTGTAGATAAAAACGGGGCTCAGGGCGATGCGACGGTGGCTCGTGGCAGGGTTCTCGCCTGCCACGCTGGAGACCCGGGTTCGATTCCCGGTGCCTGCCCGTGCCAAAATAATAATAATTATTATTATTATTATTATTATTATTATTATTATTATTATTATTATTATTATTGGGCGAAGAGAAGGACATTCCCGCCTGAAACCAAGCAAAACGGAAGGCTGCTTAGCGGGCAGACCCGGTCCTCGAGGACAAGCGCGGCGCGCGGAGAAGTTTTCTTTTGGCGAATTCATGCCTTCCCGTGTAGGATACCGGAGCGGGAGGGACGGTGAGCAAGTCCAGTCCTAGCGATCGGCGGCCGCCCTTACCAGGGAGATTTTGCTTTTCGGCGCGGGACAAGCGCCGCTCTACCCTACCTGGCCTTCTGTTCTCGAGCGAGCCCCCGCCCCCCCCCGACAATGCCCAGCTACACCCACGCACACACTCTCAAACCCACGCGGCGCCCTAGCAGCGAGGTCCTGAGCTAACCCGCCGACCACCTCTCCACAGCGCTGCCAGGGCGCGCGTCTCCACCCGGCTGCTACGAAGGAGGCTGATCCCTCCTGGGCCGCGTGGTCCGGACCAAGCGAAACATCCCCGAGCGTGCCCTTTGCGCGGAACCACGGGGTCCCACTCACAGCCGGAACACACCCTGGGACCCGGGACCCCAGCCGGCCGCGGGCGTGTTTAAACTTTCTCATATTGGAGAACAAACCGAACTTGCATGTAAGAGGTCGCTCAGGGAAGAACAGGACAAGTTACAGGGCGCCTTGGAACTAAACATGGCTTTTGATGGATTGTGCCAAAAATTACCTTAGAAATAAATGTCTAAGAGTCAGAACGTAATATCTTTTTACAACAATGATCTTATTTATCCGTACAGACACCGTGGGAGGGGGCTATTATTATTATTATTCCCATTTTACAAAAATAGAAACTAAAGTTCCGAGACAGTGACTTACCCAAGATCACCCGGAGCGGGTGCGAGGCGTCAAATTGCAAGCCTAGAGCCGCATTCATGTTTTCGGAGGGTTGGGGTGGAGGCAAGTGCCCAAGACTGGCAGCACCCGCTGTTGGGGGGAAGCAAAAAAAATCGGATAATTCAATGAAATGTATTCATGAGATATCTGTGGTTGCCCCGGGGATAAAGCAGCATCTCATGCCTCTAGGTCCCCTCCCACAAGACCCTTTGGCCTTCCAGCCTATTCCAAAAACATCCTGCACACACTGTGAAACAATAGGAAAAATTCTCTCCTTGTTAGCTAGCCACTAAATTTGGAAAGCCAAAACGATTTGGAAACTACTATATGGTCCACGTGGATATACATACAAAAGTATATATATAGGTAGACACTTCCAAAGGACACGTGTGATCTTGAAAAAATAAGTTCTGTACCTGTATCTGCATTTATGGACGACGTGCGGGACCATCCCCATGACAAAGGAACAAAGGGAAACCTTCCTTTTTGTAGCTTACTGTCATAGCTACATAGCCCGGCCCGGCAGGGAGGACTGGGTGGAAAAGGTAACGTTTTTTCAACCTTCTAGGCAGACTTAGTAGCCAGCGGAAAGCCAGGAAACTCTGCATTTAAAGTCCCTTGGCAAAGGGAATGGGTACCTAAATTGAGAGGCTTTTTTTTTTTTAATAAAAAATACATCCAGAACCATTTTTCCAGCCTTATTCCAAACTTCCCCCAGTGGAATGCATGCCTGTCTGCACCAAAATGTATCTGAAGTATGGGAAAGCTAGAACTGAACTGAGTGGCATGCAATTTTAAAGGTTTTTTTTTTCTCTCTGAAAAAACATAATTCTGGGATTTGCTCTAAAATATTTCTGCAAGGAGTAAAAATGTACTGAAAGAAGGGATAGCTGAAGCAAGTGTGGCAAAATCTTGATAAATGCTTAATCTAATGGATAGATATATGAGAGTGCATTGAATACTCTCTCCACTCTGTGTATTGTGAAACTTTTCATAATAAAAAGATAAAATTAGAACTCCACCACTTTACTTAAATTGAGTGCATTTTACTGTATGTAAAGTATATCTCAATAAAGCCAGTTTCAAGGTGTTTTTAAACTGTCATCTGCAATGCAGAATGTTTTTGCCTCTGATTTAAAGTTCATTTAGACACCATGTTGCAGAGCCAGTCTATGGATAGCATCTTAGTCTGGTTTCCCAAACCAAGCCACCTCCCCTTGTCTCATCTGAGCCAGCCCTACCCTGTCTGCTGTCTCCTCTTTGTAGCCAGCTGCCCCAACGGCTTCTAGAGTTTTCTTTTATCTTGCAGATTTTCGCCAGGCTTTTTCCAGGCAGCTGCAAGTTCTTTCCTTTAGTTTAAAGAAGTGAAAATGAATTAAAATCAAAGGTTGTCTTTC
>PVIY010008315.1:0-77573 GCA_004026745.1 Myrmecophaga tridactyla
CTTAGGCTGTGCTACGTTGCATTCTCTCATTTAAGCACCAGCCAATTAAGCCAAACGTCACTCATTGCAGCAGACACGCCTCCTAGCCGACTGCAGATGTAATTGGCAACAGATGAGGTTCACGTACCGTTGGCTTATGTCCGCAGCAACAAGACTAGGTATGCTCACCTGGCCAAGTTGACAACTGAATCTAACTAACACACCATCTAAGTAAAAACATAAGCACAACAGGACAAAGCAAGGAAAAGAGAAACTGTTGATGTATAGATAATGGCACATAAAAGAATGACGCATAAAGTGGCAGATGGCTTTAGATGCCTGGCTCATGAAGTTTAGAACTGATTTGCTAGACACATTGAGAGTTTTTAAGCAGGAGAGGAACAAGATGTGAGTTACACTTTCAGAGAGTTCTTTTATATATATATAATAATGTTTAAAATGGATTGGACTGGGAAAGGGAAGAAGCATCTGGAAATGAGGTAAAAAATTAGTGTTTCCCACCCCCATTATTAACACCTTACATTAGTGTGGTACATTTTGTTGCAATTGGCAACTGTATATTTTCTGTATGATTTTTCAGTAAACCTATACTTCTCTAATAAAAATAAAAAGGTTAGTGTTTGTGGTCCAACCCAACCCGCAGACTTGTTTAAATTGGCCCAAAGACTATTGGTCAGTATTTAATAATCATATAAAGTTTCAGATCTCTGGCTTCTCTTCAAAACAATAAAGTGATTTGGCAGCATCAGACTGTCATTTCCCCCATGACAATAAGGCCATAAGAGCTGCATAGTAGCTGCCACCTCTAGCTGGAACACATATTTTTCAGTTCCCTGAGTCCTAAGCACTCGCTCTTGTGTCCCTGACACAGAGGTCCAGTGTCAGTTGCCAGCCACAGTTCTTGTGTGTATTGCCTTCTTACATCTGACCCTCTTTATTAGATCATGTTTTGCCTGGCCCTGGAGGGTCACTGTGCTTGTGAATGTGAGTCCAGAGAACAGGGAAAATAGATAAATTTGAGGTGATTGGAGCTTTTGTCAGGTATGCGATCATAGAGATGAAGAAGGACTTGCGCAAGATATATTTATCCTGCTATTTCTGCCAAATCACAGTCAACCATTAATATACAGCTTGTGAAAAGAAGTGTTAACAAGACTAACAAAATTGATTTTATAATAGTGAAAATGTTGATTGCCTTTTCTCTGAAAAGCAGCTACAATGTATATTATCAAAAAGTTATTTCTGCCCTGTTCCTTTACAAAAGCTGATGCAGTAATGGATCTATAGTTATAAATATTATACAAAGTTCTACAGGAATACATATATGGTTCAGTTTCTCCAGCCATAATTTATCATTGCTAACTGATTATACTTTAATAAATTGTGCATATTTAAGCATGAGACATGTTTCCATTAATTGGCTGAGGTTTATAACCAAGGGGGGCAAAAACTGTTTCAAAGGAAGAGCAAAAAAATTGAATCTTTTTATGTATAAAACACAGAGGGCCAAATAGTATATAAACAGATATACAGTATATCTATAGTATTACAGTTTCATGGAGGGGGATGATTAGGAAAAAAAGTGTTCAAGAGGATACAGGTGGGGTATAATGAAATAAAAAATTAATGACAATGAAAAAATAAAGTTAAGAAATAGACTAGAGAGGACAGGGATTGTGCAAATGATTTGTTTCGTCTCCTTTCCAATTACCAATAGGCTCAAAACAATCTGGCTCTCCTCACATTTTCCAGAAACAAGCCTTAGCTGCAGCAACACCAGTGCTGATTTGTACAGCCAGACCAAACAAAATCTCTAGAACAATCATATAAAGATCTCTATAACAACTGCTCTTTCACAACTGGACTACTTACAAGAATTCAAATACATTTCTCAAAACCAAGAAGAAAATACAACCACAAATTTCCAAATAGTATAGCTTCATTACATCTGCAATAGTTCTTAGTATAAAACATCTTGCTCTGGGAACTGAACACTACAGCCAAAAAAGCAACAGCCAGATTTGGAGAAGGGCAGCTTTTGGCTCATGACAGCAAAGTGATCTCACCCGTGAGAAGAGCTGGATCTGTCTTGGTGAACAAGACACAGACTGCAAGTCAAATGCACAGAAATATAAAGAATTCCAGCTGTCCCTCACTTGGACAACAGATCCAAATGCCAGGCGATTTGATAAATTAGCTCTGTGTTTATCCCAAGGTACGGTGAGAACGAGAAAGAAGCTAAGTAATTCATGTAATCAGAGCACAGCCAAACTAAATTCCCCCAAACTCAATGAGGGTTCTGTCTGAGAAAAGACAACTTCATAGGACTCCAGGGATTTATCTAAGCAGCTGCTGCATTTGTAGAGCTTGCCTAAAAGGATGTGTTTTGTCCCTTTGCCTGAAAGTAATCATCCCTCACAAAGTGTATCAGCAGTTCATGTGAAAAGAAGAGGCGTTCTATGTTCTGTTACAGAAGGTCCCGTAGCAGAATCTGCAGTAATATTTGAACTCCTTCTTGGTGGACTTGACCATCATCACCATTACCATCATCATTATTATTTAACGATCCTTTGTCCAGGCATGCATTGGGCTATGCACTTTGCAAACATCATCTCTTTTCCTCATAATTACCCTATTGAATGGGTATCATTTTCATCCTCATTAGACAGATGAGAACATCGAGACATAGAGAGGTTAAGTAAGTTGTCGAATTTCACACAGGTAGCAAGCAACAGAACTGGGAATTTAATTCATGTTTATCTGACTCTTCATTTCTCTGTTCTCCCAGGGAGAATAAGCATTTTGAACAGACACTTCACAATCAGAGGACTTGATAGGTATAATTTGGCTGGAGATGTAGTAGAATTTATTTCTAGTAGTTTAAATGGCATCAGTGAATTACAAGAAGCATCAGGCCTGTATGATACCTTTGATATTCTGACACACCTTGAAGGAAACAGTCGCAAAGGATTGAGGGATGAGGAAACTACAGTCACTGAACTTCAATTTCAAATGTCCCTTGATTTAGAATATGCCCACGCTGATTCGAAATGTTAGATGTATGTACATACATGTAACTCTTGGGGTTGGGATCAGACACATATGTCTTGTACCTCAGCAGTGAGTTTGACAGTCCATATTCAAATAGCCAAATGCCATCAGGTTAGGCTCTTTAGAATCTCTTAGCAGTGATTAAAACTCCTCAGAGGACCAAAAGAATAAGATATCTCACTACTGTGATGAAGATTTAAGGACTGTAAAAAATCGGAACAACTGTTACATGAAACTCTACTCATACACCGGTGCAAAACAGCATCATGAACTGGGCCCCGTCAATGCAGCTATGGAGTGTGGTTAAGCTAGGAATGATTTTAAGCAATTCCAGATGAAAAAAATATTTCTTAATATCTCCTGTTGCCTTCCTTGGGCCACCACAGCCTTCTTTGACTCTCAACTTTACTTCTTTGAAACTCAGTCCTCCACCTCAAAGTTACACTCAATCATTAATGTTTGGAGGTCCTCCAAGGTTTCTCATGTGTCCCCAGATTCCCAATTACTATGCAATACCTCCTATTTTGTGACCTCTAGCCCTGGCTCCTTTGGGGATATCCACTTCCTGGGAAGCTAAGTGAGGTTGACTCTACTCAGAAGCCTATGATTGGGCCACTCTCACCAGGCATCGCCCCATCCTGCTGAGCTCCACTCTATCTGCCGACACCACCGCCTCTACTGGGTACACTGCCACTGCTGGCAGCCACCAAGTTCACCCAGCACTACAGTCTCTGCTGAGCCCTGCTGCTGGCATTAACACCACTACTGCCACCACCCCGAAGTCTCTGCTGTACACTGTTGCCCATAGCTGGAGCCACTGCGATGCCAGTGTGGCTGTGTGTGCTATGGAATCACCCACGCACTGAAGCCTGCTGTGCTTCTCATCAAAGTCAGTCACATGACTGTCAAAGCACTGCTGCTTTTGCCCTAGTGTTTTCAAGAGATTTAATTAAAATTATTCATCCCATTTACCAGAGTGCTCTCCTTCTGGGATGCAGTGAAGTCTGTTGAATGCTGGGCTGGGGTTAAATCTAAGGAAAATAAACCCTTCCACCACTCCAACAGCAACATTAATCTTACCTGCCTAACTTCCTGTTCCCTTAGAATAAGTCTTGCCCAAGAAGACCTTGGCTTCTACTAGAGGAACAATGCCATCATCCTTCAAACATGTCCATATTTATGCAGTAGAGCAAAAAACTAGGCTCCAGCTAGAACCAGAGAACAGAGATCAGAATTTAGTCATGAACAGCAGTTACATTTTTGGAGGTTTGCTAATGTCAACATCTGATGGAAGAATAAAAAACAAATTATCACGGATCACTTGTTAGAATCTCAGAGAATTTATTTTATTGAATTGGACTTTAGCCTTATTCATCACTTGTCTACTGAGGGATGTTGTAAGACATAGCTACAGGAAATTTGATATTGCAAGGATGCCGTAGGGATATCAGCTGCTGCTTCACATAGTGTATTATATGCTTTACATGAAAATTTTTTTATGTGTGGGACATTATAGCATAATTACATTTTCCTCTTTCGTTTGGCCCATCAGAATAGAGTCAAATATGCAGTACACCGCCTACAACTTATAGAACTGTACATTTGGTATTGTTCTAAGAGAATGTGACCCCATATATTACTGTCCCAGTTCTCTCAATTATATATTTGTATCTTCAATTAAGCTGCCCCCTATTTATATCCTACTTTCCTTTCTCTTCTCTCATTTATCTCTTTTATCTCCACCTTTTTAACTTTCCTTTTCCCTTATCTTCGTCTCTTATTATTTCCTTCCGATTTCCTGATACTTTTTTTTTAACATGCTGTCCTATCAGTCCATTCTTGATGAAAATCTATTTTCCAATGCTCCACCCTCAGTTTCTCCTCTCTATGGGAGGACTATACTTCTCACTCCACTGAACTCATGTGCAGCCATGTGACTTGCCTCGGGCAATTAAATATGGGCAGAAGTAATACGTACCACACCCAGGTAGAAGATTTAAGATCTAAGTGTAGCTATGTCTTTTTCTTCTTCCAAGGAAACTCCTGAGTCAGCCTGGATTCCAGAATGAAGACAACATGAAGCAGAATCGCAATAGACCTGCAAAGAACATTCAGCATGAATGGAAAATAAGCCTTTGTTGTAGTAAGGTCCTGCTATTTGAGGGTTATTTGTTACTGTGGCATAACCTAGACTATCCTGATTGATTCAGCATTTTGTATTTTTTTCTTCCAACTCTTTTCCCTATCAGTGGGAAAACCAGAGCTCCCTTTTGTCTAATGAATAAAGGCCAAAATGCTTAGCCTGACTTTCAAAGTTCACCTACCCATGACCTAGTTTTCTGCTTTTATTGTCATTGTTTTTGCTTTTAATGCTATTACTAGAAAGATAACAGTTAACTATATTAGTCACAGATTATATTTTTCAAAATATTTTGTTATTCTCTCAGTCAGTAATTGCTTCCTGTGTGTCAAGCCTCTGTTTAAGACCTAATAGGAAGAATGAATAAGTTCACAGAAGGTCTGGACTGTGGAAGGATGGCTAGAATAAAATCCTGCAAGAACCCGTGACCAGAAATTGACCCAGAAGGTAACCAAAAGTTGATAACCAAGACACAGCTGACAGGCCAGTAACATGAAATGGTTCAGTGCCAGCATATGATGGTAGCTCTGTGGGATGGGGAGATTGCACAAGCAGAGTGATCAGTCACAAGCCAGAACTGAGAACTCAGTGTGGGTTCCAGAAGAAGACCCACAAAGACAGGACTAAGTCTCAAGGTCTACAAGACCTTGGTAATCAAGGAGAAGGGCCCTACAGGGCAGCTCCTGGCCAAGATAATTATAGGCACAGTTTTCACTGCAACCTTCCTACATCCAGACACACTTTCTACCTGGAGCTCTCCACTACCCCAAGGAAATCATCACCTGACAATAAATGCATGTCTCGTCTCTTAAACTCTTACTCAGCAGGATTGGAGATATTTCTCTCATATCACCCAGAGACTTGTGCTATGTGTAACACAGAAGTTCATTATCTGCCTGAGGGTTGATTAATGTGTTCTCTCATCCTTCATCTACATCAAGCATTCAAGCATTCTTAATCTTATAGAATACTTGAGTGGGGCATGGGGGGTGCATAGATGAGCTTCAAAATCCTGCCCACGGTGTTCATCAGACTCTCAAGCAGGATCCTAACACTAAAAGGTTAAAAATATACTCTGACTTGATGTTGGTATTGGTCAGACACTTTTGGCCAATGCCGATGTTATATGGGTCAGTTCATATAAAATAATATAATAAGTTCTTTATCTGTTAACATTTTCCCCTTGGTGTTTAAGCAGTACACAAATTTCCAGATCTGATCGGATCCATCTGTTAGGTGGGTATTGTCATAGCCTTATTGTTCTCAGCTTTATGAGCTATGAACTATTTTAGAACTCACTGCTTCAGAGACAATAAGAGCTTGGACATCTGCCAATGAACTCTTCCAAAATAAATAGTACTTAAAAGACACTGTGAATTCAAGGTCCTTTTATTTTGAGAAATCATTTTTTTCTGTTATCTAGTTAATAAGAAATACAATGGATATTTTAAATTACCTTATAGATTAATAAGTCCTAAGGAAGACACCCATAAAACTTAAAGTCAAAGATGGCTTTGCCATCTACAAATGAAAACTAGAAGTCAAAGATGGCTTTGCTATCTAATAATGAACTCTGTAGGTACATATTTACATTTAAGGGATAAAACTAGTTTGTTTTAACTAAATTATTTTTATATTAACTCAGATTTTTTTTTTTTTGCATGGGCGGGCATGGGGAATCGAACCCAGGTCTCCAGCGTGGCAGGCGAGAACTCTGCCACTGAGACACCGTGGCCTGCCCACCACAGATTTTTATAAGAAATTTTATTTTCATCATTTCACAGAAACATTAATTTTCAATTTCAGTATTAGAAAAATATATTTGAAGTTTGTTAAATCTTCCTTTTGTAGTCCTCTGGCTAAAACTTTATAGTCCCATTGAATTGATTTCTCAAATAAATGGGGAATGCTTGTTAGTATCAGAAGTTAACATTTTGGGTCCCCAAGGAATTGTCCCTTAACTAACCAGGCCAAAATCTTCAGAAATGCAGTTTCCACACTACCCTGCCACAGTCTTATTCCACAGGAGCCTTTTGGGGAACTGGTGTCTGTACCTTCCACACGTGTAACCCCCAGATGTCCACGGAAGCAGAGGAGAGGCCCAGTCAATACAGCTACTCCTTTTACCCTTTCTCTGAGAAGACTGCTCACATCCTGGACCTTGACTGAAGAGAAACATCCATTGTCTGAGGCAAAAAAACATCACATCCTTTCATCCTGTCCCTGGAAAGGCGGTTTGGAGCAAGTAATCCTGACTCTAGAGACGTGAAGCAGTTGGTTCCCAGCTGCACTGCTGATTTGTTTTCAATTCGGAGGCAAATTGCCCAGTTTCCTCTGCTCCCAAATTTCCCCAACTGCAAAACAGAGATAATTCTTGCTACCTTTCTCTTGGGGTGTTCTGAAAATAAACAGAGCAATGTTTCTAATATTCTTTAAAAGACTTGTTTGGGAGCATATGTCCCTAGAAACAGAGGTGGGATTTTTGCTTATTTGTTTTGTTTTTATCTGTTTGTTTTGTTTTTGGCCTGACTTTGTCATGAATTTAGAAAATCTAAATAAATTAAGTTACAAGTGTCCATCTGGTGTTAATGAAACATTTATAGTATTCAAAACGCTTTGCTAGGGACCAAGAGAATGTGGGGGTTTTAAAGAGCTTACAGCTTGCTCATAAGGAGATACTGTGCCCTAGAGGGTAACACACACTTGGCAGCCAACCAAGGTACCTGGGTTCAAATTCCCACTCAACCACCTGTGAAACCTGAGACCCTGGATAAATTATTCAGTTTTACTAAGCTTTACTTTCCTTATATGCAAACCATAATAGCTAACATTTATTGAGTATCTACTATATAGCATGTGGTATAAGCGCCTTACATGTATCAACTTATTTTAAACTCAGAACAACTACATATGATAGATACCATTATTGTCCTCATGTTTGTATCCCCAACTTACAGATAAGGACATTGATGCTTAGAGAAGTCACAGAACTTATCCAAGGTCATACTGTTAAGGGAGTGTGAAGCTAGAATGCAAAACCAAACTGCCTGGCTCCAAAACCTGCAGATGCAACCACTCAGCACACAGTCTCTCAAATGGGAATATAGGAATTAGCTTGTGAACATCAACTTGTAAAGAACAACTGAAATATTATATAAAAAGCTGTTAGCACAGCATCTTATATATAATGTGAAATAAATGTAACAGAAGCAATAGAAGAGATTATATATACACTCCAGAATGCCAAGCCAAGAAAAAATGCAAACCTCAAGTCTACTTGGTGAGAAAAGTCTTTATAGACCAACCATGACGCAACAGATTATAGTATGGAGCTAAATGGGGGGCACCCCCTATGAGCCTCAACATTTGTGAATCAGCACACAAGTGATCTATAACATAAAGGGATGATGCTTCATACAAACATACATTTACGAAATTCTGTCAAAGAAAGGCTGAAGTATCTGAAGTATCATGCAATGATTCAAATTCAGACTGTATTAATGAGAACAATTTTTTATTAAGAAATGTAAAAATGCATCTGCTAAATTATTCCTCCCTTCTTTACCCTCCCCCCAATTTCCTTAAGGAAGAAGCAATTCTCTTTTCAAAGTCTTAAAATAAAATCCCTCAATTAGGGATCCTGCTTGTAAAACCTTTTAGAGTTGTTTGGAAAAGGAAAAAAAAATGCATAAAGGGCCAAGTGCTTATATTCTGGCCAAGTTATGAGCCTCTGAGAACAAGAGCTTGAGGGGCGCACTAGAGGAATTAGCTCTTTTCATTTTCATCTGCACTGCCTGGAAAGCTCATTGCTCCCTCAGAGTGAGAGGCCAGATTGCTAGAGAAATGCAGGGATCCGCAACAAAAACGATGATGGTCTGAAATTCTCCCTGGTACCAATCTCCAGATTCTCGCCTGTCACTTCAGACCCTGACTAGCTGACAGAGCAGCAGAATTCCAACTCCAGGAGACCAGTGTGTCTCTGGGCAAAGACGCAGAGCTAAAGAGAGAAGAAAATCAAGGATTTTCTCTTGAGTATTTGTCAAACTTCTATTTCCTGGCTGTGTGCAAAGAGGAGATTCAACTTCAATTTTCTTCTGGAGGATCCAGTCACCTCCCTGAAGGTAAATTTTAATATATTTACTGTAATGTTGAATTGTATTTGTCCAGCTGATCTGCATGCTTTGATAAAGCTGTCAAATATTTTTGCCTAAATAATTCAAAACCATTTATTTACCAAAAAAAGTTTGTATGATTTACAGAAAAACTAATTAATGGGGAACTTTTATCCTTTGTGTTCATGTTTCCTTTTCTTCTCCCAGATTAAAATCGCAAGTACTATTAAATGATGATCGTTTTAATATAGATTAAGAACATAAATGTACAACTGTTGTTAGCCAGAGTAGCATTCAATTCTTGGTGAAGCCTGAATCATGAAATGTTTCATAAAGATACTCTATGAAATATCTGAAATAAGACACAAGGAAAGTAGTTTTTAAAAGCTTTTGAATCAAAATAATGTATAAGTTTTGTGGGCTTAGCTTATCTGAATTTATTCAATCATCACCATAGCTCCAGTCTTTACATAGCAGTGGTGTAGAACTGAACATTTTGCTTTTCTGAAAACCAGAAAAATCCTTATAATACTATATTCTTGTTTGATTTTTTAAGCTATTTGAATATTATCCCTTCCTTTTATAGCTTTATGACTGTTTCTTGTCTCCTTCTATCACTTTTTAAGATGCACAACATACATGCATAAAATCTCGATTCCGTATGATGTCCTATTAAAAAAGGAATAAAGTGAGGAGGGGAATTGAAGAGCTAAAGAGATTCCAATAACTATTATATTATAAGTATTATATATTATATATAATTATAACTATAAGTTCTAGCTCTTTCTTATAAAATAAAATAATGCAGTCTTGCTCAGTCAAAACATCTATGTATTAAAGTTTCCTCTGCAAGAGAAAACCGTGGTTTCAACTACAGATCAATACCATTGAAACTGTACACCAAGAGGAACTGCAGAAAGAGTATATCATTTGCACTCCCATTAATCTGCCAAAGAGGTCAAATGTGTCACCTTGGCATTGTATCTGAGCTCTCTGACCCAGGGCTTGCAGACACTGAATGATTATTCAGTTCAACTCAGCAGGAATCTTTAAAAAAAATTTTCCCCTTTCTCATGGGTACCAGCTTTTTTCAGTTCACAGTTAAACACTGATCATTATGATTGTTGTTAAGCATTAAATAAACATATTTATATATTTCTGTTCACGCAATAAGATAGAGCAAAACACAGCAGTCTTATTTCCTTTATGTCTCATCCAATCAACTAATGATGCTTTCCACATTTTGGAAAAAGAAACTATCCATGTTATCAACAAAGCTTGTCTTTTTCTTTCAGGGAATTGCCATTTACCAATTAGAGTATTAGTGTTTCCTTTCCAGATCCTTTGGGATTTGATCCACACTAGCCTCTCTTAAAGCACAGTTTCATATATCAACCAAGTAAAAATAACAAATAATGATGACAGAAATGAAGTGAATAGTGATATCTGTTCAGCTCCAAAACATTATTTCATTTCCTTTTGACTATTTATTATTTTCACTCAGTTGATTTGTAGCAATACAGGAACATCGCTGTTTTAGTTAAATACAGCGAAACTTCCAGAACATGTGGGGAACCTTTTTCCACCAAGAAGAAGTAAACCACTATTGTTAAAAGATTTAAAGTACACTTTGCCCTCACATATCCCCCAAGAACCACCTTCTGGGGAGGAGTAGCAGACCCCCATAAATCCCAGAGTGTTTCCCTGGTAGGACTGGCTGCAGATAGAGTCTCAATGAGGCTGGGGTCTGGTTCTTACAGGCTCCCAGGGCATCTTCACCACAGGCCAAGCTTGAAATAATAGTACCACCTGAAGCTAGCCTGTCCTAGGTCTGGGGTATCAAAAGATGGACAGAACTCTTGACTGGCTGCTCCAGAGATAGGGAGATGACATAATAATGTGAACAAGAACCATAACTCTGGAAACATATAGCCTGAATTATATCCAGGTTTCAGCAATTAACAGCTCTGTGTTTTGGCCAATTTGCTTTTAAGCCATTTTGTGTCTCTGTTCTCTCATTTGTGGAACTGTAGCTACCCCAGAGAGTTGTAAGAACTAAATGAAAAGAGCAGCTCTGCTTGATATATAGTAAGCACTCAATCAATCTCAGCTAATATTAAAATACTAGCCTACCTACACATTCCCAGTGGAAGTCTGTAAAAAGGGAATTTCTTCTAGGTTTTTCCCTCATGTTTTAGTCCTAGTACATATGCCTTTTGCTACGTAATAAAATGTCAGTGCCAGGTCTAAGCCTCAAAGTCAGCATAATAGAGTGGACAGAACATGGGGCTCAGAGCCTAACACACTTCTACCTTCAGGACTCAGTTTACCAATCTGTTAAGCAAAATAGAGATAATATCCACAAACAAGTTTGTGGTAGGAATTAAATAAGATGTTTACTAAATGCTGTGTACAATAACTGGCACACTAGTGGACACACCATTGGTACAAGAGGAAATTTTCTTTATTGCTTATAAGAAATCTCGTAAATCAGTGAGAAAAGTTATGGGTTATGTACTTGGAATAACTTTTCTGGTAGTAAACTTGGGGATCAAGAAATGAACATTCCTTGAGCTGTCTTTTTTTTTTAATCCAAAAAAAATGCAAAATAAATCTGACACCTCTCTATTCCTCTGGAGGCTTTAGTATGAAGTATTTATTACTGCATCTCTACTCCATCACTTAGCAGCTTTCTAATGGCCAAGTCAAATGAGACCCAAGGAAGTTTTCTGTTTCAGATTGCCATTACGCCGGAGTGAGAAGAAATGCTACTTTGCAATCACTTCTGTTTTATTGGCTACTTGGACAGGCGGGAAGGCCCCAACATTATCATTTCTAAAGGCAAGAATAGGGGTTTTGACTTGCTCTAGGGGGTATTTTTCCTCCTCTCTAACTGAAATTCAAACAAAAGGGTTTTGTTTGGATTTTTTCAGTTTCTTTTTTTCTTTTTGTAAACCTCTTCCCTGTTTCTAGCATTGAAATGTCAGCTGCTTTTTCTGGCTGCATGAAGCAGGAGCAGCCTGTCGTCATAGCAATGAAAGAGTATAGAGAGACTCAAGTTTCAGGACACAGTCTGTGAAATAACTCTTAGCCCGCTTTAAAAGCCTTCTTTAGAAATAAAGTCTCCAGCCCTGGCTTGTTTCCTTCCTATTATGCAACCAACTTACGTATACCAATTGCTGAAGATAAATGTTTCCTTTAAAAATTCAGTGACTAGGTGTTAAGAAAATGAACAAGAAAGCTACTAAAACAGTGGCCAGTTTACTGTGGACTGTAGAGGAAAACAATTGTGAAGGCAAAGGAAGAGAGATATAAATACTCTCCCTTTATATTACCTACTACTGAGCACCCTTCAGTAAGGCCATTTTCCAAGTTCCCATTTCTTCCTGCCATCTTCATAATGTGTTGTCCTATAGAGGCTAGCCACAGGGATTCTGAGCCAAGCTGCCCAACTCCCTGCATTGACACTAGTTTGATTTTTTGTTAGTTTTTATCTTATCCACTCTGTGGCTGCATTTTCTAATCTATAAAATAGAGACATTTAGATAGATAGATAGATAGATAGATAGATAGATAGATAGATAGATAGATAGATAGATGATAGATAGATAGACAGACAGACAGACAGACAGACAGATAGATAGATAGATAGATAGATAGAAATGTATAACAGAGTCATATTATTATTGTTGTTGGGAGAATTGAATGAGATAGTGCATTTAAGGTGCCTCCTAGAGTAACTGTTTGGCCATTTAACTCACCAAAGCCTCAGTTCTGCCATTCCTTAATGGGGATAACAGCTAGTTCATAAAGTTGTCATGAAGAATAACTGAAATAATAGTTGTAAAGCTCAGAACTTACAGAAGCTCTAACTTTTAGTCAATGCTTGGTGAGTAGCAGTTATTATACTTTTCATCTTTGCAGAACTAATCAGTTGGCTTTTAAGAGGTCTAACTCTGATAGGAATGGCTTTTGTGAACTCGAATCATCCAATGAGGAAATTATAGTGAATGCTGCTTTCAGGATTATCAGTGCATAATGTCCAACCACTGAACTTCTAAAAAGAAAAAAAAATTAAGTGGGTTCTTTTTACATTTATATGAAGTAAACAGACTTTTATCATCTTGAGTAACACTAGGGTAAAAAGACACTAAGACATCTTGCTTCTCACTAAAATTCTTTTTATGAACGTTTCTGTTTTAGTTTCTCCAGTGTTTTCCAGGTCATACAATTATATAAATACATCATGATTTAACTGTCTCAAACAACTAATATTTTCAGTGTTCTTTGTCATGCCAAATGCCAGAGATATGGCAGTGCACAAAGATAGAGAAGGACTGTGCTCAATGGAGCTTACCGTGTGTCAGGGGACAGTTATTAATCAAATGATCACATTAATGAAAACTGCTTATGCCCAACCAGAAGGTGACCTTGAATACAAAGCCATCTTCGTTTTCCTAATGAAAAGATTCTCAAACCAACAATATTTTTGATCAACTTAAATGTACAAATGGATAATTTGTAATGTCTGCTTAAGATTTTTACTGTATTGCCACATATACATATCAAAATCATTTCATTTTAAATACTTTCCACATAAGCATTACTTTTCTCCATGCTCACATTTCATGAAACAATTTTGTGAAAACTCTTCATAAGAGGCAGTGCAATGGTGGCTCAGCGACAGAATTCTCACCTGCTGTGCCAGAGGCCCGGGTTTGATTCCCAGAGCCTGCCCATGCCAAAAAACAAACACGTATGCATCCATAACATCAGTGTCTGTCTTCACTGGCCCCCTCTGCAGGTATCCAGTACAGAGCACATCAGTAGTCCTTCTGCAAGTTGTTTACAGCACAGCTTTCAAAACTCTGCTGATGCTGTAAATTTGACCCTGAGAAAAAAGTACTCATTCTATGGCAATGATCTCCACATCTTAATTACTTACTCTAAGGCTTTTTTCAGTGCTCTTTAAAAGGCTTAAACTCACCTGAATATGTTAAGTGTTGTTTTGCAAAATCGTGCATTTCCCAACACTTGTAATAATGAAGTCATAGACTCAAGAATAATTTTCAAACCTTCTTTAAAGTATCTTTACATTCTTCTTTATCCAACCTGTCAAGGTGACTGCTCTAATATAAATAAACATTACTTAAGATTTTTAGAGACTATTTTCCTGAAATGGTACTTTGTTGTTCAAAGTGAAATAATTGAGGCAGTCCCCTTTAATGTGAAAAATTCTGTAAGAACAGAAATATGGAAAATGCCTCTCTTTAAAGAACAATTTGGGGGGATGAAAAAATCCCTTTATATTTTAGCACATATTTTATATAATTATATGCTGAAATGAGTGTTGTAAGGGCAAAGAAGCTTTGTTCTAAGAGAGTTTGTAAGGAGCCTGACTTTCACTCAAGGTCACTGAAGGCTTTCTCAAGACTATAATTCTTGATCCAAAGGCTAAATAGAGGTTAATGTTGTGGGGTTGTGTGTGAGTGTGTGTGTCTCTGTGTGTGTGTGCGCGCGCTTGTGTGTGCATGTTGGGTGGTGGCGGTTGGGGGAAGACTGGGATCTGGCAAGAATTTGAGAGCAGGAACAGTGTGTGCCAAGACCCTGGAATAATGGCCTATTTGAGGAACTAAGCAAAGGCCAGCTTTTCTGAGACCAAGGAGCAGAGCAGTGTGAGATGTAAATCCTAAGCAACTCCCCATATCATCCCTTCCCTGACCACTAAACGCATTTACCCTTTGGTGGATTAATGTTTAATGCATAGCTTTAATGTCTCTGTTGAATTCTGTTTAGATTTGAAGCCCCACTAAGTATGCACCATGTCAAATCCTAGCTTGGATCCATACGGTAGTAGGTTCATTAAATGACGAGGGCAGTTGAAGGTCAGTGCTCCAGAACAGTCTGTACCATGGTCTGATCACATCACATATGCTCACGTTGATGTCAGGTGGTGAATCAGCAGAGAACTCAAAATAGCAAGGCGTCTTTTTAATCCTTCATATGACTTTAACTCCAAGCTATGGAGCTTTCCCTAGAGACTGATTAATATTTTAAAAGCCCTAAAGCATCACTGCTAACTCAGAATCAGGTAACAACCTGTACATGTTAGCCAAAATTATGACTAAGGGCTATTTTCAATAATTTCTGATAACGTCTGATAACAATGACTATCATGTAAAGACAGAGTAAAGGAGAATGGACCTTTTGAGTCTAACTATGAAGTACCTGTAATAATCACTTTGCTTACTACAATTCCCAGAAAGGGAATTCTTCCACAGTTATACTAATTACTAAAAATAGCAGTCTACAGGCTTGCTCTGACATAAACAAATACAGCAGAAGATACCTGGCCTTATTTGGAAATGTGGATAGTCATACTCTGGGAAATGATATGCCAAAAGTATTAGGTAAAATAGAATAATAACAGTCAATGCAAACCTCTCCTTTTTCCAGGGTATATGGCATGTTTTTCTCAGTTTGCTTGACTTTAGGCAAGAGGGTATGAAGAGATCGTGTATTCATTATCTGCCCTTGAAAAACCAAAAGCACTGAAATTTCTTTAAGCTAGAGGGGAAGGAGGAGAACCTTCAGCCTCACTTTGGCTGAGACTACCAGCAATTGAGCCAACAAGTTGGTCCAGCTGCCTCTGGAACTCAAAAAAAACCAAGGAAAATTCAATTAGAAAGACTTAAAGAAATAATAACCAATGCTGAAATTTCCAAGCAGTCATTGGTGGTGGCAATATGAGAGATGCAATAGAATAGAATCCAAGCCTGTCCCTTCCTTTCAGAGGTAAGGATGGTTGCATATACACTCTAGTTCAGAGATGAGACAACTAGCTAATTAAAGATTGGGGGGAAAAGAAAGAAAAGGGAGATTAAAAAAGACAAGAAGAGTCAGGTAAGGAGTGCCCAGTGAAGACTGATAGTTATTTCAAATAGACTTACATTAGCAAGGCAATGCAGAACTTACTTCAAAAATAAATTGTACCTTAAATTAATGTTCTGAAAAACTATGGGAACTAAAAAGAAATCATATGCAAAAACTCTACTCAGATCTAACTTTAATTTAAATTTCTAAAAAATGCTAGAGAAACTTCAAAGAAACCAAATACAAGTAAAAGCTCAAAATGAACCACAGTATCTAAAACACATTCTGTTTGCTTGTGTAAGTACAATCCTAATGGTGAAGTTCACACCTGTGTGTGCTTTAGGGTGTGCCAAACTTTAGACCACCTGCCCTTTTTTAAGAGATAGAAATTCCAGGACACCAAAAGACAGAAACCAGTCAGCAGTTTTCATTCTGAGGAATGTCCTACATTCCCCATCAAATGTAATGCCCAAGCAATATTCAGCCTTACATGCACTGCTTTTCCATCCTCTACCTGAAGGACCATGTGTGGGATCTTGGAGTCAGAGTTGGCATTGCTCCATTGGAGACTAGAGGTGGCTGACAAAGGCCCGGCCTATTCCAGCCATGGCTTTCAGGCCAATCTCTGCAGAATTGTCTAGGCTCTCCTTGCAGCTGGAGGAAGGGATATTCAGGTCATTTTTGGTGCTTTTCCAAGAACAGAGTTTGTGGACCTGCTGGGAAATCTAATTACAACCTCCTTTCATCGTGAATTCCAATTACGACCTCTCCCATGGTGAAAGCCAATCCTTTCGATACAAAAGGAAGCTAAACAAAGTTGGCCTCAAGCAGAAGAGGTGCTTGCATTTTGCCTGCTCTCTTAGACGACTACAGCATGCAGATGTCTTACAGAAAAGGTTACACTGACCTTAGCCTGCTTTGCTTAGGAGCAATGATCATAGTCCATTATTATAATCACCCTATTCCCATAGAAATGAAAAATATTTTCATATCTGATGCCAGGAGTTTCTGGGGGAATTTGTCAAGGCTCCTTTGGTCAGGAAAAGAAAATTTTGAGCCACACGTACATTTTTAATTCAGCAAGATGACTTTTCTTATTGAACTTAGAATGTCATGTTAACAGGAAGAAAAGTAGTGAATTATTTAGGCCAATCATCTGTTCCTAGCATACTTAATGATTTGTGCCCTCTTTTCAGCCAACCTATTTGCTTAAGGGTAGTGAGAAATAGCAGTTCTACTCGGAATAGCATCACCCCAAATTCCAAAAACTTAATTGAGAGCAATGAATAGACAGTTCTTAAAATACTCATTTTGGAAATTCATATTTTATAAGGATGTTAAAATAAAATTACTATCCATATCCTAATCAAGCATCTATTACTACTATATAATCACTGTCATTTACTCTATATGTATAAAACTCAGACCTGTAGTAAAAAAAAAAAAAAGGACAAAACTTTTGGAAGGAGCATCTGTTCAACTAATATGTTTTAGTTGAAAATGAATGAAGTGGGGGGTATAAATGGTTTATTTGTGTTTTCAATAAGATAGACTTTACCCTAGGTTCAAATAAAAGTGTTATGCCCATAGAGTTAATGTAAGTAAATAAAGGAAAGAACCACCATTCAGAGTCCTTCTCAAATAAGTTTGAAAGCAAAGCATTTTTACTGTACTTGATGCCACTTGAGTTACCTAATCATCTATACAGTGTTATAGGGACCCAAAGGGAAGGTGGCCTGAGATCTCAAAAGAATGGAAGAATTGACCTTGATTTATAGGTCAGTGAAAACCTGTAACAGGTTTCAATAGACCACGTTTGACCAGATGTTCATGCTTTCTGTTTTCCTCTGAGCTTATGGAAAATATTTTCAGCTTTCAAGCCGTTAGTTCAGTGGATTCCCTCAATCTTTCATTGGGAACCAAACAACTCAGAGGTAACTCTCTTGAAATCAAAGAAGCATTATATTGAAATCCAGAAGAAACATACACAAATGCTGAAACCTAAGTACCTTCTTTTCTTCCCTGATCTCCAACTCCAGTAACATAGACTTTGAGGCCATCATAGTGGGAGGCAGATAAATTGCTTTGTAGAAAACTCTTTTGATAATTTCCTAAAATATGGAAAGAGGAAAATACTAGAAGTTTTTGGTTTAAACTAGGAAAACCTGGTTTATACTTTAGTGCTCCAAGTGATCTTACATTCTGTAGCTTTTTAGATAGGGAGAGGGGAAGGGGTGGAGATGTACAGTATCAACTCATTGATAAAAAAATAGCTGATTGATATCTTCTTATAATATGAAAGGTATCTAAAGTGATTGATTCCAAAAGCAAATATTTTCTTTAAATTTGAAAAATACTCTAGATAAGAATATAAGAGGTTACTATAGCATAAGATCTGAATATGCTTAACTTCTTTTCTTTCCCAAAAGATGGCATGCAAAAACCTCACTTTTGTTTACTCTGTGTATAATTCTTTGTTGGTTTGTTTTCTCAAATCCTGTATCTTTGAATGGTGGCCACAGCAAGGTCTGATGTTGTGCCCCCATGACTAGAGATGGCTGACTCACCTCTTCACTTCCCCTCAGCTTGATAACAGGGCCCATGCCTTTGTTCTCAAATATATTTTACTGCCATGCAATGAAAAATATTCACTGTCCAAAAGAAATTATAACGGATTCACTTGTATGTATTACTCATACAAAATAAAACTTCATTACAATTCAGGTGATTAACAACCTCAAAACAATGTTTTTAAATAATGTTTAAAATGTTCAGTAGATTGCTTCTTGGCCTTTTAAGATCAAGTATAAAATGTTCAGTAGAATATGCTTTCATCAACTACAACAATGGTACCACACCAATGCAAGGTGCTAAAGGGTGGTATATGGGAACTCTGTATTTTATGCATAATTTTTCTTCTCTAATTAAGAAAAAAGAAAATAATGTTCAATAGATTGAGTTAAAGAATTGTGTTTCCTTAGGTATGGGAAAAGACTGGAATGTAAGGGAAAAGAACAGGAGGACTAATTTATTTCCCCAAATCCCAGATTAATTCTTTAACATTCCAGAATGCATTAAAAGGAAATGGGGGCCAGGCAATGATGGCTCAGTGGCAAAATTCTCACCTGTGATGCTGGAGACCCGGATTCAATTCCCGGAGCCTACCCATGCCAAAAAAAGGAAATGGGTTCATCATACTGTACAGTGAAAATGTATATGCCATTTTTCAACAAAATGTTAGTTGCCCATATTTTTTTCTAAAACCCTTTCATTTCATAGTACTTTCAACTCATGATAATATCAGCAAAATAATCTTTGTTATATGCTAATCACATTTAAATACCTTATAGCTTCTGATTCTTTCCAAAGATGAGAACTGCTGTGCTCCATTTAAAAGAAAAATGGGCACCACTGAGGCAACTATAAAAAGAGTCAAAATGGGACAGCACTGGGGAACAAGAGACAGTTATGTTGGGAAGGGATCTGAAAATGTTCAAATCCATGAATCCTAAATGTAGAAGCAAGGAACTTATACATCAGTCAAGATCCCAGCAAGGAACTTGGGAATTTGAGGAGAGGGGAGGGGATGATTTACCAAGGTAGGTAGGGTGCAGGAAATCACAAGAGATAGTCTGAGCAGGCTTGTAAGAGCTAAGCCTGATGTGGCAAAGGTCAGTGTGAGGGGCTCTGAGGCTTCCTTGAGGGTCACAGACACAGGGAGGGAGCTAAGAAAATACATACTCTGACCTAAATCTCTTCCTTCCCACAAATCTCCTCTCTCTGCTAATGCTCCCATTTGCAAAACCTTACAGAAACCACTGATGCAATGCATACAGGCCAGGTACAGGTCAGGGTGGGGAAGTGTAGACCATGATGTGGATCTGAAGTAGATCTGGAGGAGCAAATTGAAGGAATCTAGACATTCAAAGGAATATATCTCTACCCAGATTTAAAAGCCATTAACCAGCGATGTCCTCTTCTAAGTTGAATGAATCTTCCCAGAGCTTTTCCTGTGAAGGCATAAATACGCTTAGATTTTTAACCCTTTTTTCAAAGAACTCCTCAAATCCCAGCCATAAAATCCAGTAGGATTTGATATATCTGCTTGTTTCAGAGAAGGCAGATAACGAGTAACATTGCACCGTTGGGCACGTAATTGTTCTCCCTAGAAAATGTGTTGGTTCTCACCAAGATATATGAGAAACTTCAAACATAATGAATCTTGGAGGGATTTCTGCTTGCAGTGAGTGCTTTCATTCCGTTCACACAAGAACTAAATACTCATCAAAGCACACCACTGTTCCCCAGCAGGTCCCAACACCATGAAAATGAGGGTACTTGGATCTCTTTCTAGGTATTATTTGCTGTTTTTTAATCCTGGAAGAGAACTACTCTAGTGAATAATTCTTAGCCCATCCATAGAGCTGACAGCCCTTGAAATTCCTCTCCCAACTAGCAGAACTTAACAACGGACTTACTCTATTAACAAAGTAAGAGGGACAATTGCCTTTGAATCCATAGAGGTTTTATATTATACTTTTAGAATTTAATGAGGGGAATTCAAAAAAGAGCAATCAGGGGACAAAGCCAAGAACCTGGCATTCAGGGGAAAGAGATTCCTGGGAGACTGAGAATAAGATAAATTAAGTGTAGAAAGAAGAGTTAAAGGCAAAAAATAAATATATAAATAATAGGGTTAATCTATCATTTCAGGGGCTAGGCTTTAAAATGTAAATTATCACACTATTAACAATATAAAGCAGCTCATTCAGATATCAAGTCCTGTAACAACATCTCAAATGTTCACATTACAAATGTGAAAGTGAATCAGAAGTGAACTGAGGCTTTGTTGGGCAGGGAGTGGTTACTGGGCAAAGGAGAATTTAATTTAGGATGTATGGCATCTGAAGTGTTAAGTGACAGCCAGCAAAATCCAGGATTTTGGACATATGTTTCTAAAGCTTGGAGAGAGATTTTTTTTATTTTTTTTTATCAATTTAAAGATTTTTTAAAAAAATATGACAAGAAAGAAACACAAACATTCTTAACATATGATCATTCCATTCTACATATATAATCAGTAATTCACAGTATCATTACATAGTTGCATATTCATCATCATGATCATTTCTTAGAACATTTGCATCAATTCAGAAAAAGAAATAAAAAGACAACAGAAAAAAATTCATACATACCATACCCCTTACCCCTCCCGTTCATTGATCACTAGCAATTCAATCTAAGTTTATTTTAACATTTGTTCCCCTTATTATTTATTTTTATTCCATATGTTTTACTCATCTGTTGATAAGGTAGATAAAAGGAGCATCAGACACAAGGTTTTCACAATCACACAGTCACATTGTGAAGGCATATCATTATACAATTATCTTCAATAAACATGGCTACTGGAACACAGCTCTACATTTTCAGGCAGTTCTCCCCAGCCTCTCCATTACATCTTGACTAACAAGGTGATATCTATTTAATGCATAAGAATAACCTCTAGGATGACCGCTTGACTCTGTTTGGAATCTCTCAGCCATTGACACTTTGTTTTGTCTCATTTCGCTCTTGCCCCTTTTGGTCGAGAAGGTTTTCTCAACCCCTTGATGCTAAGTCTCAGCTCATTCTAGGGGTTTTCTCAATCCCTTGATGCTGAGTCTCAGCTCATTCTAGGGTTTCTGTCTCACGTTGCCAGGAAGGTCCACACCCCTGAGAGTCATGTCCCACGTAGACAGAGGGAGGGCAGTGAGTTTGCTTGTTGTGTTGGCTGGAGAGAGAGGCCACATCTGAGCAACAAAAGAGGACTCTTAGGCCTAATTTTAATTTGGCTTGACCCATCCTTTGCAGGGTTAAGTTTCCTATGAACAAACCCAAGTTGGGGGCTCAGCCTATTGCTTTGGTTGTCTGCATTGCTTGTAAGAATATCAAGAATTCAACTTGGGGAAGTTGAATTTTCCCCCTTTCTCACCATTCTGGGGGGCAGATTTTAACTCAAGAAAGAAATTTGTGAGTCAGGTTTATATATGTGGTGTCAAAATCATGGAAATGGTTGAGGTCTCCTATATAGCATATATCGAATGAGACAGGAACAAGAGTTAGGCCACAGCCCTTAAGAATATCAATATTTACAGGTCTGGTAGAGAAAAAAGAGAAAATCAAGACTTCATGGTGTCATGGAAGCCTAGGAAAAAGAGTATTCCCAGGAATCAGTAACCTAAGAACTAAGAAATATGCACTGGATCTAGTGTCAGGAGCTTGTTGCTAACCCTGGGAGAACCATTTCAGGGGTGTTACGGGCTAGAGCAGGTAATATGGACTAAGGGTTGAATGAGAGATAAAGAAACAGATAGAAAATGTCGTCAACGCTCTTAAGCAGTTTGACTATAAAGGGAAAAAGAGAGATAAGGGTAGCTAGAAAAGCCATCAGGTCAAGAAAAATTTTTGAAATTGAGTGTGAAATTAAAATATTTAAATGTTATTACAAGAAAGCTAACAGAATGACCCAACTGAATATATAAGAAAGGGGATTGGTAGATGGTGGATCCTAAGTATAGTAAAGAGATTAGTTTTAGGGCAGAAAAGGAACATCTCTTCCATTGTAATGGAGGAAGAAAAAAAAGCATGAGTGGAGAAACAAGTCTGTGGGCCTGATGGTGGCAGGAAGTTAGGGGAGCTCCAGAGAATGTTTCATGAAAGGGTTATATTGGTAGGTTGCTAAACAAAGTAGATTGTTAACAAAGCACAATAAAATCTCCTTCATGTGGTGCTTAAGCATTTACACTCTAGAGCCTGAGTGCAAATCCTGAAGCCACCATTAACAAGCTGTGTGCTTGGACAAGTTACCTAATTATTCTGTACCTAAATCCATCTGTATCATGGAGGGGTTCCTTTAGTACTATTAGGGTTATGGTGAGGACTATTTGAGTCAATAGTATATGTTATCTCTTATTGATGTGTCTTTGACGCAATAATAGAATTAATTTTCAACTGCTGAATTGATTTAAGTATGGCTGAGGCATGATAAATGCCCGTTAAGTGTTCATTGAAAAGAATCTTCAATCAAATTTAAGTATTTCCCCATGCTTAAAAAATCCACCTCAAGTTATTGTTCTATCTCTTTCAGTCTTTTTACCACTTTTTACCATTAAACTTCTAAAAAATTTAACTAAATCCTGTTCCTCTTGCTCTTGCTTTTAATCCATTTGCCCTTTGGAATCCTTTTCAATATGCTCTTTTCCTCTCAACCCCTACACACATACATGCACACACCTTTTTCTTATGACTCATGTAGCCATCATTTCTCCTGACCTCTGAACAGCACTCATACTGAGAACTCTCTCTACCTTTTGTAATTCCCCCCATTTGTGATGGGGAAGCTTTCATGGGATGGCTACTTCCATGAAATGGAAGAGAGAGCACAGATGGGTATGAATGGGTGGTACATAGGTGAAATGCTTAGAAAGGTACCTGGCATATAATAAAAATCTTAAAAATACATAAGCTCTATATTAGCTACTATTAAAGCAATGACAAAAACCTAATTTTTCAATAAAATAATACTTTGATGAACATTAGTAATTCTACTACTTATGAATATACTTGAGCAATAGTTTACCCAAAATATTTACTGCTTATTCCAATTTTCAAACTTAGTGATTTAAAGCAACAGCCATTTTATAATGTCTCAAGAGTCTGTGGGCCAGGAATTCAGGCTGGCAGATGAGTTAGTCTGAAGGGTCTAACATGCCTCCACACACATGTAGGTGCCTTGGAGAGGACAGTTGGAAAGTTGGATCATTGGAAACTGTTGAACAGATTATCTTTTATGGCATGATAGTCTCTTAGAAAGTGGCTCAGAACCTTCAAATGAGTGTTCTAAAAGACCCAGATGAGAGCTAGAAGGCTCTGAAGTTCCAGAATATCACTTCCGCCTCAGTCAATTGATCAAGTAAGCCACTAGGACAGTTCAGGTTCAAGGGGTAGAGAATAAGACTCCACCTTTCAATGGGAAGAGTAGCAAAGAATTTGTAGCCACCTTTATTTTATTACAATGTTTATACATATTAAAATGAGAAATGTTAAGAAATTGTCTCAAGACTGTTCCCCCATGTGAGTTAGCACAGAGTTAGCATTCATAGTTGTTTGGTTCTCAATAGGAGACCTACTTTTGCCATGCCAAATTCTTCATGTAGATATTTGCTTTAAGGGTACATGGACCAGAAGAAGTCCAGGCATTTGAAATTCCAAATTTTGGACTCCCCCAAAAAAGCCATACCTTTTAAATGTAGTGTAGGTGTCATCTTTTAAATTTCCAGATGATTTGCTCCTGAAAGTTTAGTCATGAGACACCTGTGCCTAACAAATGTAAAAGGCTCTCCTTGTAGTTCGTCCTCATGATCCACGAAAGCAAATAGTGGCACCAATGAAAGAGAGAAGTAACTTAGTGACTCTATGTAAAATGATGGATTAAAGCCTCTATGAACTAAACATTAAGGTTATTAAACAGTTTTCTGCCATTTGAGTGTATCAAAGTAATATGATAGTATCTTTAATTTCATCTTTATAGCTGGTGAAATTACTGACTACATAATCAGTATTTGGGTCTCAAAATATACCAGAAGATAAGTGGGAAAGGCACCTATAGTTTTTCTGTTTTATAGATAAAGAAACCAGTGACTTGACCAAAGTTTCTTGTTTGGCAAATGGCAGCTGAGGTCTGGAGTTTAGATCTTCCCATTCCATACCAAATATTCTTTCAACTGTGTTGCTCCCTTTGAATAAGCTCATGCATTGGGGCAAAATAATATTTATCTAATTTTACATCAACACCACATATTTAAGTCTTCAAGATTAATAACTCGGTGCATTCAAAAGTTTGTCTTATTTCTGCAGTTTTCATATAGAGTTTTATCTGCTCTTTCCACAAAAATAACAACCTGCATTTTGTAGATTGTGCATGCCAAACTTGAATGTCTACAAATAAATAACTTTTTGCTTAACCAAGAGAAAATGGTATTCATCATACTTAAAAAGGACATCATGGTTTTCATATTTCCAAATACTTTGCAAGCATCAGCTAATTAAGCTTCCCCACATGACAGTTGTTTTCAAAATATCTCCCATTTCCCAGGAAAGTTCTCCACTCCTGTCTTATTTATAAAACTCAGCACATTTGTTCTGTTCTTAAAATAAGAAGCTAAAGACCATGAAATTATTCTGATCATTATATGACAAGTATAATTAGCGCAGTGACAAAAGTGTTCAGTGGCTGTTCTGGAGGATAAAATGGGAATGTAACATAAGAACTCCAGGTTTTCAGAATCCTAGATACTGGATTGTTTTACAAGGGCCCATCTTTAAAAATATAATACAGGCATCTTCATTATTCAAAATTCAAGGTTGTTTCCTGCTTAGGCCATTCTAGATGTCACAACTATGTTGTGTCTTTAAATTTTATCTATTTCAGGATGGAAATAAACACAAAATTCCTAAAAAGTAGTTCCATCCTGAGACACTGTAAACAGCCAGAGGAAATGTTGGGTTTGGCCCTCAGTTATCTATTGCTATATAACCATCCATACCAAAACTAAATGACTTAAAACCAAAACCTACTATTTACTCAAAAAGTCTGCACAAGTAGCCTCCTAAGGTGTTATGATAAAGCCTATAATTGTCCTATGCTTTAAAATGTCTTCCCTACATGTATGCCAAGATTATAACTATTATTTTTCGAGTAGTTCCTATGGGTTCAGGTCAATGAGAAAATACCTCTTACCTGACATTCAAAGTACTTTAATCCAGGGATATGCTTATCTCCTAAGCATGAATTAGATGCATGCAGAAATTTAGGATTAAAATATACAGACTATAGGACAGATAGTTTTTTTTAACTTTTTTATTGTTTAATATAATATATATACAAAGCAAAGAAAGAAAAAAGCAATAGTTTTCAAAGCACTCTTCAACAAATAGTTACAGGACAGATCACAGAGTTTGTCATGGGCTGCCATATGATCCTTTCAGATTTTTCCTTCTAGCTGTTCCAGAATATAGAAGGCTAGAAGGGATAAATATTTCTTTATCATCATAATCAAATTTTTTTTCTTTTTTTATGAAAAATAACATATATACAAAAAAGCAATAAATTTCAAAGCACAGCACCACAATTAGTTGTAGAACATATTTCAGACGTTGACATGGGTTACAATTCCACAATTTTAGGTTTCTACTTCTAGCTACTCTAAGATCCTGGAGACTAAAAGTGATATCATTTTAATGATTCAGCAATCATATTCATTTGTTAAATTCTATCTTCTCTGTATAACTCCACCATCACCTTTAATCTTTCCATCCCTCTGCTTAGGGGCATTTTCACTATGGCAATTCTAAATTTTTCATATTGGAAGGGTCTGTCACTAAAATGGGGTAGGGAGATGGAACTCTCTGATGTTCTGGAGATGCTGGGCCTTCTAGGTGTCAGGACTTATCTGGTCCAGGGACCCATCTGGAGGCTGTAGGTCTCTGGAAAGTTATTTCTAGTGCATGGAACCCTTGTGGAATCTTATATATTGCCCTAGGTGTTTTTTAGGCTTGGCTTGAATGGTCCTGGTTGGGGGTTGGCAGGTTGTGATAGGCAGCAATGTCTACCTGAAGCTTGCATAAGAGCAACCTCCAAAGTGACCTCTCATATCTATTTGAACTCTCTCTGCCACTAATACCTTATTAGTTATACTTCTTTTCCCCCTTTTGATCAGGATGGAATTGTTGATCCTTTTATGGTGCCAGGGCTGGACTCATCCCTGGAAGTCATCTCCCACACCACCAGGGAGACTTTCACCCCTGGATGTCATGTCCCACATAGGAGGGAGGGCAATGATTTCACTTGCAGAGTTGAGCTTAGAGAGAATGAGACCACATCTGAGCAACACAAGAGGTCCTCCAGAAGTAACTCTTAGGCATACCTATAGGTAGGTTAAGTTTCTCTGCTACTTACATAAGCTTCACAAGAGTAAGCCTCAAGATCAAGGGCTTGGCCTATTGATTTGGGTATCCCTAAAGTTTCACACAGTATCAGGGGATTCCCTGAAGGCAAAGTTTAATAGTTCCACATTTTTTTCTCCAGATGGGTTTGTTTTTAATGGGTGACCTAAATGGAAAAATGTTCTGGAGCATGGACTCCAGGGCAGCTGGAAATCACCAAGAGGGAAGGAAGGTAAGGAAGGAGAAAGAAGAATCCTGGCAAAAAAAAAAAGTAAAAGAATGCTGAAGAAATATTTCCCTATGTCACATTTAAGAGAGGGCTTAGATGACTAATCATATTGGTGAGAAGAAGCAGGCAGAGCAATGGAAATAACCACTTAATGTATATAGTACTCAGAGTTTATGAAGAGCTTCCCAACCTTAATGGTTCCCTTTAACATAGCAAGGAATTGTTACTCCCAATCTTTAGATGAAGTTTTGAGAAATCAAGTGATTTGCTCAAGGCAACACACTAATATATGTATTTCCACCTACAGACACATAGGCAAAAATTACCTCAAGAGAGTAGATAATAGAAAATGTAGTAAAACAATTATTTAATGATGTGTTCTGAGATTGATTTCCTTTGTTTTAATACAATTAATTTGATTATGTGTACTTAATTTAATTTTTAGTGACGGCTCTATTTAATGGCCAGCTTGCAAAATTCCTGGAAATTTAACAATTGGCTCTCATGAGCCAGTATCAGCTAGATCCATCCCTCTCTTCTTCACTTCCATGACCACAGCCGAAATCTAAGGCTCTAAACACCTCTCATCTTGACATTGTAATTGTCTCGTAACAGGTCTTTCCACCTGGTCCTCCACACAGCTTCCCAAGGATTCTTTCTAACATGCAAATCTGATTATGTTACCACTCTCCCCACCACACCCTCCCCCATCACAATCATTCAATGAATCCCTACAGCTTTTCAGCTAGAACTTCAAATTCCCAGTTTAATGCGTTAAAGTTTTTACAATCTGGATATCCACCTTGTTTTTGAGCCATGTCTCTCTAGGGAGATACAAGCCCCATTAACATTAGCAGCTTACTACACTGTTGGCGCCATGTTACTGTCTTATGTGTCTGGACTTTCACCTATGCTGCTTCCACCCTCTAGGTTGCCCTCCCCATCCTTCATTCAACTAGCCATTTCAGACTGATTTTTCAAATCTCAGATGAAGAATTGCCTTATGGGATTCTTCTCCATACTGGGGCAATATGGCATAGTAGTTAAGAAAGCAGACCTGAATCTAAACAGCCAGATCTCAGATTTCTATTCTGATACTTCTTAGCTCTATGAGCTTGAATAATTTACTTAGCCTCTATGCCTTGTTTCTTTACTAGAAAAATGATAACAATTAAGTGCTTACCTGTAAGACTTTCAGGTGCATTCAAAGAATTAATATTCAAAGAATATTAATTCAAACGTAAGTTTGAACATAAGTACTTAGGACTTATTAACTTTTCACTATTAATAACCTAATTTGTAGTATTTATTATAACCTTCTAATTTTAAATACTTATTTCTAATCCTATTGCATTTTATACATACTCATCATATTATACTAAATTACTGATTTACTTGATTTTCTCTTTCATAACTCCTAAGATAAGAACTGTGTTTCCCTGTGCTCAAGCAGTGTCTAATAAACACTCAATAAATGAATAAAGTGTGAATAAGTGATGCAAGCACTGGCCAACTGGACAAATTCCATGTTTCTTCTTGTCTCATTAGGCTGCATTTAGATTAAGAAAAGTGAAGTAAACATGAAATGCTGTGGTCAAATTAAAAGGGAAACTTTTTCTCAAATTTAATTAGCTATGAATATCACTATAAAAAATAAAAAAGAAATCAACTTTTTGACCTCTGACAAGTTTGATGGTTTTTGCATTCCTTTTAAGTTGCTAACAACTGTAAGAAAATATGGTAACATTCTCTTAGTCTAATTCATGCAGTAACATTCTCTTAGCCTAATTCTATGGTTATTTGTGATGATATGGGAAAGACTCTCAAAAGGTGAAGGGGATTTTGGCAGATGTGAGGCCAGTATGGAATTTAAACATTCTACTGGAAAAATTATTCTGACCTCACAGCAAAATTTGCATTTGCTTCTGAGGCTCTAAATTGTTTATTCAACAATCACAACTTACTTCTATGGAAGATGAGGGAGAAAATAATTAAAATTTATTGGGCACCTCCTAGTACCAGGCATTTTTACAAATATTTTTTCTTTTACTTTTTATGAAATTGTATTAGATGTTATTCCCCTTTCAAAATGGAGACTCTGAGGCTCAAGGTTAAATAATTTGCAAAAGATCACATAGACAGCAAATGTTGGTCACGTTCAAATGCATGTCTTTCAAATCTAAACCACCATGCTCCTTCCACTAAACCAGTGGTTCTCAGCTGGGATGATTTTGCTCTCCACGGGACACATGACAATGTCTGGAGACATTTTTGGTTGTACAACTGGTGAGGGGTATTTTGCTACTGGCATCAAGTGGGTAGAAGCAGGGATGCTGTCAAACATTCTACAATGGTCAGGACAACCCCCCACAACAAAGAATTATCTAGCCCCAAATGTTAATAGTGTCAAGGTTGAGAACTCCTGTAATAAACTATTTTATATTTCTGAAGTTTTCAAAAAGAGTAAGATAGTCATAGTTTCAGAAACCTAATAAATATTTGTGGAATGAATGAATGAATGAATAAAAGGACATTAAATCCAGAGGAAGAAAACTATATTTCTAAATGACTTTCTAAAATTGGTATTCAACAAGAGAACAATTTTTTTTATTTATCAATAATAGAGTTAGGAAATATATTCGTCTTAATCACTCTAAATATCTTTTATGGATTGAATTGTGTCCCTCAAAAAGATACATTCATATTTCTGTAAAACTTTCTGAAGATCCAATTTTATGGCTGCCTGTGAATGCAAATGAAAGAACTGCCCAAAGTTCTCAAGTTCTTTATAACATCTTGGACCAAAAATTACAACTGATTAACAAACTCTTTGTGGAGCCACCTGACAAAGAATATCCAATCATATTTTAGGGTAAATAGTTTACCATGGTAAGCCATGGTAATCAGTCATTTTCTCTCAGAGACATATTAATCTGGTAATTTTGTATAGGGAAGTTGTCATTTTAAACACCTAAACATGATAGATAAAGGAACAGTGCTGTATTAGTTAGGGTTCTCTAGAGAAACCGAATCAACAGGAAATACTTGCAAATATAAAATTTATAGAAGTATCTCACATGACTGCAGGCACGCAGAGTCCAAAATCTCAGGGCAGGCTGTAAAGCCGACGATTCCATGGAGGGTCTGGACAAAATCCACGGGAGAGGCTCGCCAGCCAAAGGAGGAAGAGCCTATCTCTTTTGAATCCTCCTTAAAAGGCTTCTCGTGATCAGATTAAGCATCACTCATTTCTGAAGACACTCCCCTTTGACTGATTACAAATGGAATCAGTTGTGGATGCAGCTGACCTGATCATGATTTAATTCTATGAAATGCCCTCATCACAACAGACAGGTCAGCACTTGCCCAACCAGACAAACAGGTACCACCACTTGGCCAAGTTGACATATGAACCTGACGATGACCTAAATGACACTAAAAAAAACCCTAAACATATCCTCACTTTGTCCCTCAGTATTGCTTGATAATTAAAAGCCATATGTCTTTCCTACTAGAAATGTTCTAGAATCTTTGGGAGTTGGGTCAAAGGGGAAGTTGGGGCTTTAAGGCAGTGAGTCTCTCCTGTGTGCAGGTAATAAGTGTTTTCATTTTGACCAAAGTAGTTTTAGATTGCTATTCTGTATCATAACTTTAGTGTGTTCTTAATATCTTGAACAGCTATTAAATTGAAGCATTGTCTTAATAATATCACTGGCAAATCAAGGTTATAATACATTTTGGTTGTATCCTTCACCAGGTTATATAATTTAATTTTTAATTTTGCTTACTTTTTTTTAGATTTTAATAATGTTTTTATTTAATCCAATATATCAAAATATCATTTCATCATGCAATCTGCATTAAAATGTTATTAATGATATATTTTAAATTATTTTTTCAAACTAAGTTATCAAAATCCAGTGTTAATTTTACATGTATAGCACATCTCAATTCAGACACCAAATTTTTATCAGAAATATTTGACTGATTTTATATTTCATAAAATTTAGAGTTGAAAAAGTAAACTCATATACTTAAAGATTTTCTAATAACTGGAATGAATGCCAAAAAATCATTTTCTTTTGATATATGCACTCACATTGACCAAAATTGTCCATATATTTTTAGAGGAACTGATTTGAACTTGGAGCAAAGGTGCACTGGATTCAAAACTATTTTTGTCAAGTTAGGTAAATTCACTAACTTTGTTTTTATTAACAAAATATAAAAACATACAAACATGAACATTTTAACATATGAACATTTAATTTCACTCTTGCAAGTTAAATGTCAACAGTTCCTTTAAAAGTATTCATTGGAGGAGGTGGAGCAAGATGGCAGCATAAAGAGATGTGGAATTTATTTCATCCTCTAATGCAGCTAGTCAATAACTAGAAACTGTCTGGAATAACTTTTGGGGGGACATACATGAACAGACACACATCATACTTCAGTCTGGAATAGGTGGAAGGGCCAAGATCCCACTACAGAGCTGTGAGTAAAGCCACCAAAAGCTGGAGGCACCCCTCACCTACTGGCACAGCATGCTCAGTTGGAAACACTTTCCTGTGGAAAAAAGAAGAGGCCTCTTCAGGGAGCAAAGTAGGGTAGCATAGCCAAGCTCCAACTATGGTTTTATTTAACAAATCTGGTCTGCTGAATACAAGCTCCAAGCACAGATAAACCAAGAGCAAGATGGAGGAGGTGGAGCTGATGGAGAAACAAAAAAAAACAAAGACTTTTGGAGTTGACCCAGCTCAGAATACTGGAACAGATCTGTACCCCGAGGCACACAGAGCCAGGTACCAACTTCCTCTCTTGATAGGTGAACTTGGAGGCTGAGAACTGGCACTGAAAAGGGATTTTCTTTTGAAACTATTCTAAGTAGCTCAGTAGAGAAAGCCTCCAGCATTTCAATTGTCAGCCCTAATCCAGACAAGAGCAAAGTTAAAATAGATTTGAGAGTCAAAGTAACAAGTTAAGTGAAGGAGTTAATTCCCTAAAGGGCTTATCCTTCTCAGGAAAAGAGAGGTTGGGATCCAGCTCAAGTGGTGGCCATTAATCAGAGAATTCAGACCCCAAGGACTAAGCCCTAAGCCTGTCTTCTGCATCAATCTCTGTCTCAACCACGCCCCTGGCATCTACAGAGTCAGCTTATAATTAAAGGCACTCCACCACTTTATGCCACGGAAAAGTTGCAGGCTGACAAACACCATCTTCTGGCATAGGAAAAGCACAGAGTCAGTAATTCACAATATCATCACTTAGTTGCATATTCATCCTTTCTTAGAACATTTGCATCAATTCAGAAATAGAAATAAAAAGACAATAGAAAAAGAAATAAAACAAAAACAGAAAAGAAAAAAAAAGATTATACCTACCATACCCCTTACCCCTCACTTTCATCGATCACTAGCATTTCAATCCAAATTTATTTTAGCATTTGTTCCCCCTATTATTTATTTTTATTCCATATGTTCTACACGTTTGTTGACAAGATAGATAAAAGGAACATCAGACACAAGGTTTTCACAATCACACAGTCACACTGTGAATATTCAATCATCATCAAGAAACATGGCTACTGGAATACAGCTCTACATTTTCAGGCAGTTCCCTCCAGCTTCTCCATTACATCTTGTGTTGTTATATTTTTTTTTTAAAAAATTAAAAATTTAACAATAAAAAAGTGTTACTGAAAGAGCCTTTTGATATCAAGTAACCCAAGCATCCTCCTGTGATAAATCTTTTATGCAAAACTTTCAACCTTAAAATGTTTAGAACTCTTGTCTAAAAACTCAGACTCAAAGTTAATCCTGAATTTGTCCCAAATGTTAGATTTTCTTTTCTTCTTCCCTATACCTTTGTGTAAGAGGTACTAGGGAGATTTTTATTTCAAGTGTTCCAGATCCATTCCTAATATACTTTGACCTTGAGCATGCCACTCTGTAGCCTTTTACCTGTTTCTTCAACTGCCAATGTTATGGTTTTGAAGATCAAATGAGATGATATCCATTTGTAAAGGTGCATGATAAACCTGAAGCACCATGACAATATAAATTTCAAGTATCTTTTATTCACCATTGCCAATTCTAAATAAGGTTCATTTAAAAGATATAAATGAGGTAAACACATTACACTGATAGTACTACGAATTTTCAAAGTAAGTTTTATATAATCCTTTTCAGAAGGATCCCTTACAGTAATGATACTTGGTCTCTGAGGTGAATACATGTTATTTTCATCGACACCAGAAGTTAATTAATTTATTTAGAGTTATAGATATCATTTAACTTTTTTTCATTACTCCCCACTGCCAATCCCAAATCATCTTCTATGAGCAATCTCTCTCCATCCTTCTAAATCATTGTTCCCTGGTCCACATGGCCTATCCTGTGAGGCTTAAGTAGTGGGATAAAGGTAATAACATGGTCTTTTTTACTGTTTCTATCATGATGAGCAAGGCTATGTTAGCATGTATGGCCTCCCTTTCTCAATAAAGACTTTATTTGCTGTGTTAGGACCAAAGACCCAGAGCAATTCCTATGTGTCATATTAAAATAATAACAATTCCTCCCATCTGCCTCCCGCTGCACCCTACCTCTGTGTCCCTCATGCCACACTCTGCTCCTGCACCCCAAGACCTGCCTGAGCTGCACTCCACCCCTACGCCCCCTGCACCACACCTCCACAGACTCATGCCCCACAACCCATGCTTTCAGGCACCTGCATAGCATCCTTGACCTGTGACTATACCTGTGCCGCAACCCATCACCACACTGTTGTTCCCCGCCCCACGCCCCGCATCCTGCTCTACTCCATCTCACAAATACAAAGCTTTAGACTTCTGAAGGAACTCAACTTCCAAAGTAACCCTATCAAGACATTTATATGCCTCAAAGGCAGAAGAAGATCACTAAGCATATGAAGATGCAGACAAATATAGCCCAGCCTAATGACCAAATTAAAACACCAGAGTAGTCACAGACATTAGAACAACTAATAAAAAATGTTCATATAACACTACTAAATAAAATTAGCGGGATGGCTAATGAGCTAAAGGACATGAAGATGACACTAGAAGACCATAAAGAAGAATTTGAAAGAATAAATAGAAAAATAGCAGATATCACAGAGATAAAAGATACTGTAGACCAGATATAAAATATACTAAAGATAAACAACAACAGATTTGAAGAAGCAGAAGAAAAAATAAATGAACTAGAACAGGAAAACTGATTTCAAACACATAAAAGAGCAAATGACAAAAAAGATGGAATATTTTGAATTGGATCTCAGGGAAATAATGGACAAAACAAAATGCACAAATATAAGAATCACTGGTGTCCCAGAAGGAGAAGAGAAGAGCAAAGGGCTAGGAAGATTAGTTGAGGCTATAACATGGGAAAACTTCTCAGCCCTATGCAAATCAAAGAAACCAAATGAACTCCAAATAGAATAAATCCAAATAGGTCTTCCCCAAGACATATATTAATCAATCTGTCAAATATTGAAGAGAAGGAGATAATCTTGAAACTGGCAAGAGAAAAACAATGTATAACATGTAAGAGAAACCACATAAGGCTGAGTTCAAACTATTCAACTGTCACTATGGAGGTGAGAAGGCAGTGGTATGATATATTTAAGATCCTGAAAGAGAAAAACTTCCAGTCAATAGTTCTGTACTCAGCAAAACTGTCATTTAAAACTGAGTGAGAAATTAAAATTTTCACAGACAAGCAAAGACTGAGAGAATTTGTCAATAACATAACAGCCTACAAGGAATACCAAAAGGAGTTCTGCAGGCTGAAAAAAAAAAAAAAGACAGGAGAGGGAGGTCTGAAGGAGGGCACAGAATTCAAGACTACTAGTAAGTATAACTGAAAAGTGAAAGAGGGAAAAGAATATATAGACCTGACAAATAAAAACCAAAGGAAAAGATGGTGGATTCAAGAAATGCCTTTTCAGTAATAACTTTGAATGTTAATGGACTAAACTTACTAATTAAAAGATACAGATTGGCAGAATGGATTAAGAAACATAATCCAGTTATATGCTGTTTACAAGAGACTCATCTTAAGACACAAGGATACAAATAGATTGAAAGAGAAAAAATGGAAAAAGATGTTCCATGCAAGCTGTAACCAAAAGAAAGCAGGAGTAGTTATACTAATATCAGGCAAAATAGACTTTAAATGTAAATACATCATAAGAGACAAAGAAGGACACTTTATATTAATAAAAAGGACATTTCACCAAGGAGAAATAAGAATCATAAATGGTTATGCTCCCAATTAAGGAGCTCCAAAGTATATAAGACAGACATTGGAAAAACTAAAGGGAGCAATAGATGTTTCAACAATAATGGTAGGAGACTTCAATACACACTCTCCTCTATAGATAGAACAACGAGACAGAGGATCAACAAGGTAATAGAGAACTTGAACAATTTATTAATGAATTAGACCTAACAGACATACATACGTCATTACACCCCAAAACACCTGGATATACATTCTTCTTTAGTGCTCATGGAACATTCTCCAGGATAGATCATATGCTGGGACACACAAAAAAGGTCTTAATAAATTTAAAAACATTGAAACTATTCAAAGCACTTTCTCTGATCACGGTGGAATGAAGCTAGACATCAATCACCACCAAAGAATGAGAACTTTCATAAATATATGGAGATTAAATAACACACTATTAAACAACCAGTAGATCAAAGAAGAAATTGCTAGACAAAGCAGTCGCTATCTGGAGATGAATGAAAATGAGAATACAACATATCAGAACTTATGGGATACAGCAAAAGCTGTGCTGAGAGGGAAATTTATTGGCCTAAATGCCTATATTAAAAAAGAAGAAAGAGCAAAAATCGAGGACTTAACGGCTCACCTGGAGGAACTTGAGAAAGAACAGCAAACTAACCCCAAAGCAAACAGAAGAAGAGAAATAACAAAGATTAAAGCAGAGTTAAATGAATGGGAGAACAAAAGAACAGTAGAAAGAATCAATAAAACCAAAAGTTGGTTTTCTGAGAAAATCAATAAAATTGATGGACCACTAGCAAGGTTGACAAAGAAAAAAAGAGAGGATGCAAATAAACAAAACCAGAAATGAGAGGGGGCTTGCTACCACAGACCTGAAGAAATGGAAAAAAAAAACTTATAAGAGGATTCTATGAACAACTATATACCAACAAAGTAGACAATTTATATGAAATGGGCAAATTCCTGGAAACACACAAACAAGCTATACTGCCTCTTGAAAGAGACCCTAAATAGCTAAACCATCCTAAAAAAGAAGAATGAAGTGGGAGGATTAATACTTCCTGATTTTAAAACTTATTATAAAGCCACAGTGGTCAAAATAACACGGTATTGGCACAAAGATAAGAACATTGACCAATGGAATCTAAGAGCACAAAAACAGACCACAAAATCTATGGTCAACTGATCTTTGACAAGGCCTGCAAATCCACTCAACTGGGACAAAATAGTCTTTTCACTAAGTGGGCATTGGAGACCTGGATATCGATAGCAAGAAGAATGAAAAAGGACTCCTATCTTGCACCCTATACAAAAATTAACTCAAAGTGTATCAAACACTTAAATATAAGAACCAGTACCATAAAGCTCATAGAAGAAAATGTATGGAAACTTCTTCAAGACCTAGTAATAGGAGGTATCTTCCTAAACTTTATACCCAATGCACAAGCAACAAAAGAAAAAGAGATAAATGGGAACTCCTCAAAATCAAATGCTTTTGTGCCTCAAAAGGCTTTATCAAAAAGGTGAAGAGGCAGCCAACTCAAGGGGAGAAAATATTTGGAAATCACATGTTGGATAAAGGTTTGATACCCTTCATACATCAAGAAATCATACAACTCAACAACAAAAGAACAAACAAAATTATATAATGGGCTAAAGATATGAATAGGCATTTTTCTGAAGAGCAAATACAGACGACTAAAAGGCACATGAAGACATGCTCATTTTCATTAGCTATAAGAGAAATGCAGATCAAGATGACAATGAGATACCACCTCACACCTATAAAAATGGCTGCTATTAAACAAACTACAAACTACAAAGGTTGGAAAGGATGTGGAGAAATTGGGATGTGGAGAAATTATGCACTGCTGGTGGGAATGAATAATGGTACAGCCACTATGGAAGACAGTTTTGTAGTTCCTTAGGAAAGTAAGTATCAAGTTGCCCTATGATTTGACAATACTACTACTCAATATCTACCCAGAGGAGCTGAAAGCAGTGACACAAACAGACATTTACACGCCTATGTTCATAGCAGCATTATTCACAATCACCAAAAGATGGAAACAATCCAAGTACCCATCAACAGATGAGTGGATGAACAAAATATGGTATATACGCATGATGGAATATTATGCAGCAGTAAGACAAAATGAAACTCTGAAGCACATAACAAGATGTATGAGCCTTGAGGACATATTACTGAGTAAAATAAGCCAGACACAAAAAGATAGATACTGTATGATTCCCTTTAATGACCATGGCAAAGGCAAAATCAGAGTCTTATAATTCATAATAGCGGGGACCTAGAGATGCATGGAAGCTAGAGATGGGTGAACAGTTAGCTAATGAGGTTGAACTTAAATGTGAGGGAATAGATAGAAGTGAAGGTGGTTCATTAGTGGGTCTATAAGTAATATCACCATATTGAAGTTGAACATGATTGAAAAAGATCGTATAGACCGATGTGTCCCACCAATTAACACAACAAATGTAAATAAATTCTTGCATGAACTACTGCAAAGGTATGAGTCTTGTACAAAGAATGTATAACTTTGGGGTATAGGGGGAAAATTGCTATTGCATGCTATGGGCTATATTTAACAGGGAAGCATCAACAGTATCACAACAACACCAAAGCTAAATAATGGGGGGAAGGACAAAAGTTAGAGGGAGGTTTGGATTTCCTATTTGGTAAGGGTGTGTTTATTGGTTATCTTTCTCTTGGGAACAAGGAAATTATCTAAAATTGAGAGTGTTGATGATCTGTTGACTTTGGACATTATACATGATGCCCAATGAATGGAGGTGCCTGAAGAATGCACTGGCTGAGAAGTAGATTGGCAAACGATGGTGTATACATATGATCAAATATTGTACTGCTACATAAAGGAATGGAGTTTGGAGACAGGCAGCAGTGTGAATGAATTTATGGGACATTTGATGAGGTAAAATAAGCCAGAAACAAAAGAGCAAATATTGTATGGTCTCATTTAGAAAATATTTATAAGAAAACAGAGGCCTAGATTGTAAGCTCTTATGCAGTCCCATTTAGTCCAGAGAGGTATTTATTATTTCTGAGTTTGAGAGGCTGTTTAGCATATGTAAAACCTGGTATGTAGAGATAAGAATGAAGCCAATCAGGTCGGGATTAAGGTAATTCAGAATACATGGAGTAAGGAAGACATTGTCTGCATTTTACAACCTCATCTACTCTTTGAGACCAAAGAAAGAAAGATTTATTTTGTATGGAACCTAAATTTTCTGTAGCACATAATCTAATTCAATCTGTCTGGATAGATCACTTAAACAATCCAAACACAGGGAGCTCAGAACAATAATAAGGGCCTTTAATCCTTTGTAGTTTAACGTAATGCCTGGATAAATCCCAGAGTATATTAAGCAGATAATCAAAAAGTATTGGCAAAGTCCCTGGAGGGATGTGAGAAAAAATATGAAACTATCAAACTTTACCACTGAGGAAACCACTGATACTGTGTCAAGCATTAGGGACACCCAAATTAATAGGCCAAGCCCTTGATCTTGAGGCTTGCCTTTGTGAAGCTTACGTATATAGCAGAGAAGCCTAGCCTACCTATAGGTATGCCTAAGAGTTACTTCTGGAGGACCTCTTTTGTTGGTCAGATGTGGCCTCTCTCTCTCTAAGCCCAACTCTGCAAGTGAAATCATTGCTCTTCCCACTACATGCGACATGACACCCAGGGGTGAAAGTCTCCCAGGTGGCATGTGATATGACTCTCAGAGATGAGCCTGGCCCTGGCACCATGGGATCAACAATGCCACCCTGACCAAAAGGGGGGAAAGGAGTGTAACAAATAAGGTATCAGTGGCTGAGAGAGCTCAAATAGAGTTGAGAGGCTACTCTGGAAGTTACTCTTATGCAAACTTCCATTAGATATTGCTACCTATCATAGCTTGGTAGGTATGATACCCCAACCAAAACCATTCCTTTCAATCCTAATGAACACTTAGGGTGTTATATAAGATTCTACAAAGGTTCCATGCACTAGGGTAACTTTCCAGAAACCTACAACCTGCAGATAAGTCCCTGGACCAGATAAGTCCTGAAATACAGAGGGGCCAGCCTCTCCAGAACATCAATTAGTTCCATCCCCCTATCCCATATTATTGACAGCCCCTACAAACATGAAAAAGTTAGAATGGGCATAGCTCAAATACCTCTGAAGAGTGGGAGAAAGATCAAAAGTGATGGTGGAGTTATACAGAGAAGGTAGGGTTTAAGAAATGAGTATGATTGCTGCATCATTATATTGAAATTTCTTTTGGTTTCCAATATCTTAGAGCAGCTGGAAGTAAAAAACTAAAATAGTGGAATTGTAACCCATACCAAACTCTAAAATTTGTTCTCCAACTAATTGTTATGGCATGCTTTGAAATGTATTGCTTTTTTGTATATGTTATTTTTCATAAAAAAGAAAATTAAAGTTGATTGTGATAATAAATGCACATTTATAAGATGATATTGTGAACCATTGATTGTACACTTTGGATGATTACATGGTATGTGAATATATAATATATATCAATAAAAAACAAATGAAAAAAACTGGGAGTTTTAAAATAAAATTTATTTTAATAAGAAGAAGGGAAATGAGTTAAAGAAATGGAGGTCATCAATTGCTTAATTGGTGTAGATGAAACATATGCATATAATGCCATTCCCTGCCAAAATTCCAATATAATAATTGGAAAAGAGTAACACTGGTAAAAAATGAATAATGAGAAAGAAAATAGAAAAGGAGACAAAATCGATAAAAGGTATTGGCAAATTCATAGAAGTTGGAAAAAAGTTGGATGGCTGACTTAGTAGAGCAGGGAAAGATCAAACCTAAAGGGACTGCAAAAAGACATGACATAGACCAAGAAGCCATGTCACACTACAGAACCCAGAAAAGTTTCAAGAGTTGGAGACACCAGGTAATTTGGGGGGGGGGGGTGGAGATGGAATCTGAGGGGAGGGGCTAATATCAGGAAGATTGGCTGAAGGCCTATTAGATAAACTATTAGACAAGAGATCCTTCTTCATGCGTGAACACAAGAGACATCCTGTTTCAACCTAAACAGGACAAAGAAGGTTATTCTCTGGCCCTGGACTTGGGGTAGGCCACAGTGGAGGGTGGGATTTGGTGCCATACAGACACATAGCGGCTAAGTAAAGGTCAGTGTGTACACCTCCACTCACACATCTCACAGAAGGCTGGTAGCCAGGCTTATACACCCCAACTCCCAAGGCAGGAGATTTGAAGGTTGAAGGTCTTCTCTAGATAAAATTCTCCCCAAGAGAAGAGATGTACCAACAATGACATTTGGAGTGCCCCATGAAAATTTTTACATCTATGCCGATGGTAGATTGAATTATGTATCTCCTCAAAAGACATGTTCTTGGTCTCAATCTGTATTTCTGTGGGTGTGTAAATAGAACACTTTGAAAATGTATTATCAGATAAGATGTGGACTCATTTGTGAATAGGATCTTCTAAAATCCTATTTTGGTATGGCCAACCTGAACCATTCATATTACAGGAGGCATATAACATGCCAAAAGTCTGGGTGGGCCATGGTGGCTCAGCAGGCAGTTTTCACCTGCCACACTGGAGACACAGGTTCGATTCCCAGTGCCTGCCCATGCAAAGGAAAAAAAAATTTTTTTAATGCCAAAAGTCAGAGATAGACACAGGAGGAAACCAGGGATATCACCACGTGACAGGAGGCAGAGCTGCAAGTCAACAAGCTCCAAGGATTGTCGCAAGTCATCACAGAAATCTACGGATTTCAGATAGAAATGCTATGGTCAGGCTGATGCTTTGATTTAGGACTTCTGGCTTCTATATCTATAAGGCAATACATTCTTGCTGTTTAAAGCAATCCATTTGTTTTTTGTCTTAGTAGCCTGTCAAACTAATCACTGCCTTGGAAACCCTCCAAGGCAACAAGAAACTAACTCAAAATTTCTCAAATCTAACTAATATGAGTTCCAGAAAGAAAAGAAAAAAATAAAGGGACAAAAATTATTAAAGAACTAACAAATAAAAAAATCTCTAAAAATCTCTAAAAATTGAAATATATGAATTTCCAAATTCAAAGGACCCAGTGAGTACCCAAAATAAGTAAAAGAGATCCACACGAATGCAGAGATGGTAATATTTCAGAACATTGAAGATAAATATAAAAACTTAAAAGTTTTCAAAATGGAGAGAACAAAATAAAAACAGTTCTCCTAAAAAAAAAAAAGATTGAGGAAAAACAGGCATTGGAGTTCTTATCAGCAACACCAGAAACTTTAAAAAGTGGAGTAATCCTTCAAAATCCTGAGGAAAAAAATATTCCTTATGTAGAATTCTATATCTAGCTAAACTATGTATCAAGTAGAGAGTGATATACAAATGTGTTTCTGATATAAAGTCTTAAAAATCTTATCTCCCATATACTAGTTCTCAGGACTAGAGAATGTGATCTATGAAAATGGGGGAGAAAACTAAGAAAAAAAAGTAAGGAATCCAGAAAACAAGAAATCAAACTCAAGAAAAAGGCAAAGTGAATTTGCAGGATAGTAGTGAAGAGATTACAAGATAACCCAGCCCTACAAGCAGGGCACAGCTTTCTAGATGGAGTAAGAAAACTGGGACTCTCTGGGGGACCTTTCCAAGAGGAAAAAATGGAACTGAGAGATTTCTTTTCTCATGTTTTGTTTTATTTTTGCCATACGAAGAGAAATTTAAAAATTTTTGTTGGAGAATTTGGGAAGAATAAGTGATGGGTTCATGGAAAAGTAAGCTTAAAAAATAAAAAAGGGAGGCAATTTCTCAGTCAAGAAAAAACAATATCATTAAAGAAAAGAAAGTTAATTATAATTCAACACGTGAAATTACTACTTGTCTCAGCTGTGAAGAACATTTATATTGTCACAGTAATGTATATATTTCAGTAATGATTTAAACAAGAATTGTGATAAAATTATTTTAGAAATAAAAAAGAAAAAGAGGAGGAGGTGTGTGTGTGTGCAGGCATGCATGCATGTAAAGTTAACACTTAATACTTTAATACTGTTACACTATTAAAATGTATAATAATGTTTAATATAAACATATTTTAATGTTCATTTAAGCATATTATTTAGAAATGTTTATGTAAATAAAAGAAAAAACTGATCCTTTTTTTACAAATCTCAAAGTATTATTTAAAGCTCTGTTCAAATAAAGTCCAGAGGCTACTCTGGAGGCTACTCTTATGGAAGCTTCAGCTAGATATTGCTACTATCATGGTTTGCCAAACCCCAACCAAAACCATTCCTTCCAACCCTAAAGAACACCTAGGGCTTTATCTGAGATACTACAAAGGTTCCACTCACTATGATTACTTTTCAGAACCCCCAGATAGGTTCCTAGGCCAGGTAAGTCCTGAAACCCAGAGGGGCCAGCCTCTCCAAGAACATCAACTAGTTCTAACCCCTATCCCATATTATCGACAGTCCCTTCCAACATGAAAAAATTATAATACTCCAAAAGTCTGGGAGAGAGATCAAAGGATAAGGTGAAGTTATGACAGAGAAGTTAGGATTTAACAAATGAGTATGACTGTTGAATCACTATATTGGTATGAGTTTCCAGTGTCTTGGAGCAGTTAGAAGGAAAAGTCTAAAACAGTGGAATTGTAACCCATACCAAACTCTGAAATCTGTTCTATAACCAATTGTTGCAGTGTGCTTTGAAATGTATTGCTTTTTTTTGGATATATGTTGATTTTCATAATAAAAAAATCAACAATAAAAAAGCTCTGTTGATGCATTTATATATAAAACTACCATTGCAAAAAATAATTTAAAGGAGTCATCTACTATTTCTGCAAGATTCAGCAAACTTCTATTAAAGACTAAAAACTGCATTGCTAATCCCAGATTACCAGGTTTAGAAAATACAGGTGGCTCTCTACTTTTAAGAAGCACATTGCAATTGGCATGGTGGGAAATGCCTTGGACCCAGAGATCATCTGAGAATCAACTGCTTAGCCTCTTTGAGCCTCACTTATCTCATTTCTAAACTCAGGGAGTTAGTTTGGAACTAACCAAACTCAATTGTAAGGCAAATGACAAAAGTGAAACAGACCAGGTACAAATGCCAGTACCTTTAGAGAGGACAGCTTGTACTCAGATTTAGCTAACCATTGTCACATGAAGGCCCACTGCTGTTAGAAGGTCCAATGGGTCAAGAGAAGTTAGCGATTGGGATTTTTGTGTAAAACCTCCAGATTGCATAGCACCTGCCAAACCAAACTTATCCAAGGCCACATGAAACCTCAGATTGCCAATATGAAATTTCTGAATTATATGAACAGTGAAGTCTCCTCTAGTCTATAACTCTGGGGCACCACAACGCCTCGTTACAAAAAATTCTTCATCGAATGTATGGTGTTCTCCACCAACAAAAAGGCAATTTGTTGTGCCCAAACCTGGTATACCTATATTACTTCATTTTGTGACTTTTGTCTTCACTGTGAATCTCACTGTGAATGTTCACAAGATCTGTATGGAGTCTTTACTCAAGGAAGCACAGTCATAACAGTTTCTGCAAAACATAGCTGGGACAAAAGAAAAAGGAGTAATTTTCACAGCGACACAATTAGGTAAGAACTGTCATTTATCTGTTTTTTCAGATGCTGCTCCCACAAATGCAGCAATCATCTTTAAATAAAAAGGACAGCATAGACATTTTAATGCCAAGCTCAATATTTGCTAAGATTATCTTTTAATCTTTCATAAGGAAATTTTACCCACCACCGTTAATTATCTTGTTGGTTCAACAGGTCTAGAAAGCATGAAGACCGTGCTTTTATTCTTATACATCTTGGGAGCGGCAGCTGCAATCCCGGTAAATTTCCTTGCCTCTGTTATTACATCTCTCTCTCTTGCCATTTAGTTTAGAAAACTTTCATTTAATAGAAGATGTTTATATCCTGATTCAAAATTCTTTCTTATTTTAATTATATTGTTTAATGCTTAAGCAAAGAATACATGATTTAAAAATCAAGATAAGATCTTTTTTAAAGAAATATTTCTTTCAGAACTATTAGGTTCCAAAAGACACAATAAAATATGCATCTGAAGGTGTTGATTTTCAGTTTATAAGCCACAAATGCCAAAGGAGACAGGAAGAAATAAATTTTCCTATGGAAGCTCATCATATCAGTATGAGAATTATAACAATTTAACTTTGAGAGCATTTTCCATGCTCTCCAGCAGCATTCTTGTCAAGATCAAATACGTAATAGTTGAGAAATTCTGTAAGAACCTTAAATAAAAACAGGAAGCAATGGATTAGGGACAGCAACTGGTATGGCAACCATCAATTGGCTCCAATCTCCCTCTTGGGAGGCTTTCCAAGCAAACATGCTGAAAACAGGCAGAGCTAGAACATTCTATTCTTCATGGTCATATTACTCACTAATGATCCACATATATTAGACTAACCATTCACACAGCAATAAAACAGCCATACACAACTCAGATCATTTGTGACCATGTCAGCAGTCTGAAAACAACCTGAAAGTTAAAAAAAAAAAAATGATTTAGATGACTTAGATGATCATTCACATGTCCTCCAAATGATTCATAGCATCCACAATCAAATTGAAGAATTTGTGCCATATTTTTCTTTTTCACCAAAGGGAGGAATTGTGCTCCCTTAGATAGACAAAGCAATTTATTTATTGCCCCATCCTCCCTCCCTCCATAGAGCTAAGATTCTGTCCTTGCTGTCTGAATAGCTAGTAGCTGGCTCTGGTTAACAGATGCGTCAGCAACAACGCCATGCCACCCAGAACAAGCAACTCTTTGAAAACAGAATTTATTACCACTACAAAGACTCATGCTTAAGTAGCATGGAGCTACTGTAGTTGAAATTATACAATGTACTCTGAGCTTATAAAAGTGGGACAAATTACTGTTCAACACATGAAAATGTGCTTTGCCTTTGCAGCTGTTGCTGCTATATAAGTAGGCATCAAAACAGTCTATGATCCAAATGTTTGAATGACATGCCTGTATATAGACACATTCCAGAGGTTTTCTTTCTTGGGCAATTTATTATGCAGACCCAGCCAAATGCTAGAAACCTAAAAATCTTCTTACAGGATTTGCCTTTTTAAAAATCCTTATATCATTTTCCTCCACCTACCTGAATTCTCCAGGACTAAGTGGATTCTGTGTGATAAGGAAATTCCAAATGGATTTCCACAGGGTTTATTGCTGTATATACTCCTGTGGGCATAATGATGAAACAGAATTTTAATTTCAGAATATTTCTGAAAGAAGATAAGCTGCCATATTTTGTGTTCATTTCTACTTTCTGGGGTAAGGAGTGATACAGGTAGGTAGAAGAAGAAAGAGAGGGAATGTTTCTCCACAAAATAAGCCTAAAACCTCTTACCCACCATCTTCTATGATGTCCCTGTGGGCAACTTGCCAAACTGGCCACCATTCTTTCTCCCTTACCCTCTTAAAAAAGCTCCTTTTGAAACTTTCGAATAATATTATAATGTCTCTTAGATGAAGGATAAGAAGCAAAAGCACAAACTAAATCTAAAATAAATCCTGTACTGTATGATTTTCTTTACACTATCAGCACCACAGGACCTGCTAATGGAGTCAAGATGAGTCTATCCAAACAGAATCTGTGTTTTATACTTACATCTGGATCCATCTGACATTTATCTGGGTGTCAATAGCATGTCTACAACAAAGACCCAGGATGACAAAATGATATTATTTCTAGCAATAGTAATTTTGACTTGGGTAACATTATAATTTACAAAATATTTTATATTCATAATCTTATCTTGATATTTCTGCTCCTTTCTCCTCGCAATACAGTAGGGTAACAATTACTGTCCTATCAAACCACAGAAAAATCATAAGTTGTAGAGTTAATTCTTAAAGGGAGGCCTTCTACTTCCAAATCCCATTGTTCAATTTCTGCATTATGTACTATAGTCCAATTTTTCATCTATGTCTCCAATCCTGCCTAGAAATAGCCAGCTGAAATAATACTTCATAGTAACTCTTCAAGTTGCAACTGTTTCATGCCTTTGTTGAATTAATTTTAAATTGTTGTCATTAAAAGATTTCCTGATGGATGTAAGGCCAATAGTGTTAAGAAAGTAAACAAATATTGACAAAAAATTAATAATGTTTATGCTAATTATTAGCGAGTACTTAAAAGTTAATCTAAGAAAATGCACAATGTTGTATCCTAAAATTAACTTAATTTGACTTAACCTTTCTTTTAAACAACAAATTTTCAAAAGTGTTTTGTAAAGGTTTGAAAACAGAAAATAATTCCAAAACTCAAAGATCATCATGAATGAAATCTTTTTGCTCTATTTTTGCCCTATCTCTGCATATATCGTTTTTTCCTAAACATGATTGAGATTCTTTTCTTCATTTAGCATTGTATTTTAGACAATTTTCTGTATCCTTAAAAATTCTAGAGAACATATTTTATGTTACAAATGGAGAATATTACTAGTAATAACCAATGATGTAACTAGCAATTTAAAAAATTAACATCTAGACATAATAACACAAACCAATTTTTAACTTTTTCAGACAAGTGTAAAATTCTTCTCTGATCATTCCAAACCAACTGCCGATTCGTTGAGTTCCCTTCAACAAGCTGAAACATCAGTGACACCTGACAATACTACAATCCCCATTTTAGGAGTCAAAGATGCAGAACATGAAAAAGAAACTGCACTATCCATAGAAGACCATTCCAACCATAAGGTAAAAGTAAAATGCTCATCTAATATAATTTTTCGATATCCAAAGGTCTTGATTTCAAAGCACGGTCAATTTAGTTATTTGTATCTCAATTTAGTTAATGCTGCTGTTGCTAATTATGATGATTACATCAACTGCCTCCAATCACTAAAGGAGTTAAGAGGATTAATGAGCTTTACTCCTTGGGCTGGGTTGCTATGTAATTGTTTTATTTCACAAAATTCAAATACAGGTTAAAATGTGTATAGAATACGAAGAACATCATAAGTTAACATGATAATGGGTGAAGAGAAAGAATAATGTATGTCAAATACTGGTTTAGGAATTGCAAATACATTATTGTCTGACTCAAGAATAAACTTTTTTCTTTTAAGGATGAAAAATCTTCAATACTAAATGCAAAAGATGAAAACCATGAACAGTCAGCTGATCAGGACCAGAGTTACAGTCAAGAGCTGGGATTAAAGGACCAAGAGGACAGTGATGGTGACTTAAATGTGAATTTGGAATATACACCAACTGAAAGTATCCTGGACCTAAAAGAAGATATGAGTGAATCTCAGAAGAAAAACCTCTCAGGGAACACTGACTTCCGTGCTCCTGATATTAATTCTACTATGGATTCTACCCAAAAAGAAAGTATCACAAGGACAGAGAAAAACCCAGAACAACCAATGAATGATTCATATCATCACTTGAACAGGAGCAGTGAACATAATCAAGACCTAAGTGATCAAGGAAACCAAGAGAAGGATCCAAATATTCTGAATGGGGAAGAGGAAGGGGAAGAAGAGTTAGATGAAGTTGGTATCCACAAGGATAACAAAAAAAGGACCAAAGGATTTCCCGAAAAGCTTTCTGACAGCATGCAGAAGGAAGATGATACCCAACCTGATAATACTGAGGAATATTCCAATCAACCAACTCAAGAAAACAAGATGGGCAAGGAAGAATTTGAGCAGGGTGATGAAGAACAAGAGGAGGATAATTCCAAAGCAGAAATGGAAGAGGAAAATACAACAAAAATCAATAAGCACATTCAAGATACTGAATGGCAAAGCCAAGAGGGAAAACCTGGCCTTGAAGTTATCAGCAACAACAAGGGGATGGATAAAAAGACTGTTTCTGAAGCTATGCTTGTGGAGCCCACTGGTGATGATAACAACATGCCTAGAAATCATGGGGCTGAGGACGGTAATGGTCGCCCCAAGCTTAGTGCAAATGATGACTACTTTGTCCCAAGCCAGGCCTTCCTGGAGAATGAAAGAGCCCAGTCCAATTACTATCATATTAAATATGAGGAGGAAAGAGAAAAAATACATGAGAAAGAGAGTGTAGAAACCAGTGCACCTGGAGAAAACCAAGGGGTGAGATTATTTCCAAAAATGCTTGTCTGATTAAGCAGTTAGCATTATCAGTAAACAGACATGACTTTTCTCTGCGCTCTACAGGCTCTGTGCATATTCCCACCAATAAATTACTACAATGAATATTACAATTATTTATTTTTCTATGCATCTTGATGATTAGGCTGAGAATGCCTGTTTCGGAAGTCTCCCTAGAAGCAGACCCTTAATTGAGTGCGGTTTATTTGAAAAGCACAGGAGACAAAGGTAGAATAGTGGAAAAGTGATACAGGGAAGGGAAGGAAGCCAGTGAAAGGAACATAATTGAAACCATGTAAATCACATTCCTCAGTGTTATCCCGTTTAGGGAGAGAAGGAGTGTGGGTATTAACTGAGGTTTGCTAAAGTAAAGGTGCTATTAAATTCTAGCCTGTCCATTGAGCAGACAAATCTAATTTTCATGGTTTCCAGGCACAAAGATGCAGATACTGGCAGTTGAAAGTCCCTGGAGCTAAATGAATAATAAATTCTGGCTGACATAAGGAATGGAGGGGCACATTGCTACTACCATGCTTTAAGAGCTGGTGCCCTGTCTAAGTCGAATCACCAGTATCAAGCAAAGTGCCTCTAAAATAATAAGAGATTCAGTCGTGTCGAATTTGCTATAGAGATTAGGAACAAAAACTACAGCTCTAACTTTATTAAGCAAACACATGCCAAAATGATAATCTGGAAACTGCAAAGGAGGAAGCCTATTTAATTTTGGTTCTTTAATCATTTGGAGATTTCATTCAAAACCCTGTTAGCCACCCATTAGGAGGACTGAGTACAGCTTTGCATGGGCAAGGACAATAGTCCTCTCAATTATTGAGAACTCTGCTACCATTCTAAGGTAGGAGTTTTCTCATACTTTAGAAATCTTGTGAGAAGCCTTTATCAATGACTTCAAAGAGATTACTCACATAACCTCGTCTTAACTACAGAATCATAGGATAATACCACATTTCTAGTGTTTTCCCAAATTTAAAGGAGAAACTCCAACTTTTTTTGAGTTACCTCTAGGGCTACAGCCTTGAATCCAGTGGATGGAGATAGAAAAAGCTCCTGTTCTCCCAGGGTGACTATCTGTCCCTGAAATACTAACTGATTTCTCTTTTTGAGATCTGAAATGATCTAGGCATGCAAAACTCTGTGAATGTGTGCAGTGAGAATATAAATTAAGTAATGGCTTTTTTCTTACTAGAGTTTAATTTCTGCTCTTATTATTATAAAGCCCAAGAAAACAGAGAGCTCACCCAATGAAGATGAAAGTTTCAGTGAAGGCAACACGAGAGTACTGGCTGTTGGTGAGTATGCGCTAAGCAAGCTCTTTGCAATTATATCAGGAAGAGATAGTCTGCCACATTAGGCTCTCCCCTCCTTTCCCTTCTGACAGAAGTTTTTCTTTCCCCAGTTCTTCCTGAGAAAATGCTCCCATAAATCATTTATTTTTTATCAAGCAGATTTGATATCCAACTATGGGTAAATGTGTTTACAAACTGGAAGTGTCTTGCTGAGATATTAGGGCAAAAAGCTAGAATCTTTTCTCCCTAAGTTCCTTTCCTCCTGAAAAGAAGAATGAATTCTACCTTATTTATTCTCAAATCCTTAAGTTACTAGTAAGTCTTGATCTCATATTTAATTAAGTGGCTAATTCATACCCCAGTTACAAACATTTTGAATTCCAACCCAACGAAATAGCTTACTCTGGACCACTTACCCAAAGTTGTACTATAGACTGCCAACTATGACTATCTTGGATAGACTCAGAAGACTGTTTGTCCTTTTAAAATCTCTAATCCAAACTGCTGCACAGAAAATCTAGCCTATCATGTAAAAGATGATAGATCTTTTTGATGCTAGAAGGTCTCATCTGGAAATTAGCTATTCAATTCAAGTGGTTTCTAATTTTTCCCAAATTTTCTCCTTTATTAATTAAAATGAAGCTAATTATTTGGATGAATTTGAGCCTTGACCATGTTTCTTGTCCAAACTTTTCTGTTAGATTCTTGCAGGAGCTTCCAGTGTAAAAGAGGACATGTCTGTGAGGCTGACCAAAAAGGAAAACCCCACTGTGTTTGCCAAGATCCAGTGACTTGTCCTCCTACAAAATTCCTTGACCAAGTAAGTAATTCTACAAAATGTTCTTGGAGAAGAACCAAAAGGTTAGTGATTTGAATGAAAAAAGTCTGAAGCAGAAAATTTTTGTTAGAAACAGAGGCAGATTCCCAGGCTATGATCTAATATTTGAAGTAATACTGAATAGGAACAAATGCCAGCAAAATCAAAGAATTTCAACTGTGCCCTAAAATAATGGTAATGCTGTGGTCTGTCAGACTCATCTGAAAGTTCATTCTACCCTTGGAACTTCTGCAGTTTTTATTTTATTGTGCTTATCTTGAGCTAAACTGTCATCACCCCTGGTATAGTTTAGTTGATTTGGGGCTAGGGGGAGGGCAAATGGGAGAATTGTGATTTTAATAACCTCACCTACCTGACCTTATCTTTACACAGCACAGTTTATCAGACAGCCTAGGAGTTTTAAGAAGTAAAGTGTTTTCCAATGAGCATTTGATTTTTTCAGACTTTTCTCTTCCTTGGTTTTCCCAGGTATGTGGCACTGACAATCAGACTTACGCTAGCTCCTGTCATCTGTTTGCTACTAAATGTAGACTGGAAGGGACCAAAAAGGGGCATCAACTACAGCTGGATTATTTTGGTGCTTGCAAATGTAAGATTCTGTCATTAATGTCAACTATCATTGCTGAGAGGGTTTTGGGTAAACTTGTGTACACCTGAATAATGGTCAAAAAGAAAAAAGCTAATGTAGTTCTGCACCCAGGCTGTGCCTTAAAATCAACTGGAGAGACTTGAAAAATAAGTAGAATAATACCCAGAACTTAACCATGAGATTCTGATTTAATTGGATGGAGCTGGGACCTGGGCATTGCTTTTATGTTTGTTTATTTTAAAGTAATTTAGACAATTCTAATGTACAGCCAGGATTCAGAATTTCTATGATAGAGCATGGTATATACTTAATAATTGAAATGAATTATAGGACTATTTGCCTTTTTTTCCAAGTTAAATTAAGCTTCTGCCAAAAAAGTTTTATGACAATATATTCTTCCAGAAGTTTTTAAAAATTGTCTTCCTTCCCCAGGATACTCTGATTTGTGTTTGGATCCCCTCACAGCTAAGCAATTCTCCATATTAGCAGGGCTCACTAATATTTCCAGTTCTCTTCTCCTTACAGACAGAGAGGATTTTAATTTTTAGTCTCTATGAAGTTAGGTGTGACCATATAACTTGCTTTGTTAGATGGAATGTGAATAAATATTATGCATGTGAGCTCAGGAACAGGCATTTAAGAGCTGGTATATGACTCTCCATGGACTCTTCCTTTGCAAACTCTGAAGACTTGTGTTAAGATGGCGAACTCCCCTAACCTGATGGAGTCTCCACCACCTTGAGCCCCACGGTCACTACAATGAGAAGAAAGCCCTTCGGTCAACTTGCACTGGACTTGTAGCATAATCAAGAACCTTTTGTTTCTTTATGCCACTGAAGTTTAGGGTCATTGGCTACCACAGTATAATCTAACTCCTACTTTTTCCTCTTTTCTCCTAATGAAGACCTCTGTGTCCACCTCTAAAATTTCCTATCCCTGGCTCTAGAGCACTGGTTCTAGACCCTGATTGCACATGAAAGCATCCTGGTGCCCGTGCTTAATCCTAGACCAATCAAATCAGAATTTCTTGGAATGGAGGCTGGCATTAGGTATGTTTTTAAAACACTCCAGTCAATTCTGCTGTGCAGCCAGGGCTAGGGACTACTGTTGTAGATGGCAATGGGGATAATCTGTAAATCACCAGAAGTTTTTAAGTTCCCCTTTATGAGGATTTGGCATGTGGCAAAAATAAGGCCTAGAGATTACAGTATGTTTACTTTCTGCTTGGAACAGCTATTCCTGCTTGTACAGACTTTGAAGTGACTCAGTTTCCTCTACGGATGAGAGACTGGCTCAAGAATATCCTCATGCAGCTTTATGAACACAACCCTGAACATACTGGATATCTTAATGAGAAGCAGAGAAATAAAGTAAGCTATCCGTGGGTCAGTTATCTTTGTATCTGTTGACAGATCCTAAGGAAAAAGGCTTTTGGGAAGGGGAAGAGCTGCCTCCTTCTGCATATCTGCAGAAGCCCACTTTGCCTCCCTGCTCCTGGTTAGCTCACATGAATTAATAGAATAGCCATGGCCACAGTTCATATCACAAGGTTTGGGACACAACCAAACCACCCAATTCCAACCCAAAGGACAATGGCCTGAGGAAGGACTCCCCAACCCCTACTCAGAGCAAGCTCTGGTAGAGCAAAATGAACATCAATTTAGCATTTTTATATCCAGGCCCAAAGACATAATCTAAATCTAAATGCCTTTCTGTGCCCTTTTAGGCCAAACAAATGTTTGATATGAGGAGAATTCATTACTCACAATGCCATTGATAGATTAAGATGATAAAATGCAGCATACTAATTCCAAAAGTTCGCAGGGAACATTCACTTATCAGATAGTTATTGTGCATTCTTGATGCCTGGGATTGATCTAAGTGTAGCAGATACATTGATGAACCAAACAAAATGTCCACCTTCATGGGTTCACATTCTAAGGGAAAAGACAGACTCTAAAAAATAAACAAATATGCATAAATATGAAAATGTATAAATATATAAACAAATACATGTTTAGGGGTGGGATGAAACATGCTATGAAGAAACATGAAACAGGATAAGAGACATAGGGATTGCCAAGGAAGTACTAGCATGGGGATGGAAGCCCCCCTCCCATAAGATGACAATTGAGCAGATACCTGAAGTGAAGTTCTGCTCTATGTACAAATCTGGAGAAGAGCGCTCCAGGTGGAACAAAGCAAGTACAACAAAGCCCTGAAACAGGAGTGTACTTGGGAAAGGAATAAAGTCAGTGTAGGTGCAGAGGAGTGAAAAAGGAGAGGAAGGGAGATAAGGTCAGATGAGATGAGGTGGCATCAAAGAGATAGAGAAGGTCAGACCACTTGAAGCCTTGTAAGACATGGGAAGGGCCTTTTAAGTGAGGTGGGAAGTTACTGGAGGATTTTGAGCAGAAGAACAAGGTGCTCTAATTTTTATTATTAAAGGATGACTCTAGTTGGTGTGTGAGAAATAGACCATGGGAGAATGCTAGAATGGAAGTAGGAATGTCAATTAAGAGGCAGTTTGAATAATATAGAAAAAAAACCAAGATGATGGCTTGGGTCTGAATAATAGCAGGTGAGTTACTGGATATATTTTAAAGTAGAGCATTGGAATGTGGGAAGGGAGGGAAAGAGGAGTCAACAGTAATATCAAAGTATTTGGCCTGAGCCACTGGAAGAAAGTACTTGGCATCTACCAAGATAGGAAAGATGCAAAAGTAACAATGATTTTGTGGAAAGAGAGGGAAAAAGAATCCAGAGTTTGGTTTGAACACGTCACATTTGTGAGATCTTAATAGGCATTTTAGTGAAGATACTTAGTAACTGTATAAACAGCTTTTAAAGTTCAAGGGAATGATCTGGACTAGTGTTTAACTATGTATTAGCATGTAGATGAAATTTGCAGTTTGGGATTGGATATAATCACTTAGTCTGATGACCAAGACCTGGAATAATCCACTATTTAGTGATCGAAAGATGAGGAAATTCCATCAAAGGGGACTGAGGTAAAGGTAGCGAGTGTGGTAAAAAGAGAACCAATGGTGTCTGGTGGCCTGGAAATCAAGTGAGGGAAGTATTTTAAGAAGAGGGATTTATATTAACTTTGTTAAATGCTGTCTAGAGGTTATAAAAGAGAAGTGAAAGTTGACCACTGATTTGGCATGTGGAGGTCACAGTTAAAATTAATAGGAGTGGGTGGGCCACGATGGCTCAGCAGGCAGAGTTCTCGCCTGCCATGCCAGAGGTCCTGGGTTCGATTCCTGGTGCCTGCCCATGTTTAAAAAAAAAAATTAATAGGAGCTGTTTCTGTGGAGTAATGGGAGGAAAAGCTTGAGTGGACAGTGTTCACTGAGCAGACAAGAAAGAATAGGAGGAAGGATGTGGAAACAGCAAATACAAATAATACTTGAATTTTGTTATACAGTGGAAAAGCGAAATGGGAAGGTAGCTGGAAGGAATGTGAATCCAAGAGTTCTGTCTTTCAATGGGATATGGTGGAGGATGTTTGTATGCTTTTGGAAATGACTCAGTTAAAGAAGGGAAAATTAATGAAGAGCTGAGAAGGTGCTCAGTTTCCAAAAGGGTGTTCTTGAGTAGATGAAAAGTTGTGGGCTCCTGAGCACCTGCGAGGGTTTCGACTTAGATAGGTGCATAGAAGTTCATCCGTACTAACTAGCAGATATGGTCATGGGAAGAGGAAGAAGCTCTGTTCTGATCACTTCCATTTCCTCAGTGACAAAAGTCACTGAGCATTTCATATGGTCAAGTGGAGCATTTCATATGAATTGCCCAAAATAATTTCTGTTCTCTCTCTTTTAAAACATTATTACAGAAAGTCATGAAAGACTTATGCACAAAACAAAGAGATTTCAGTGGGAATGGGAGGCAGGGCAGTAACATACCAGGGCTAAGCAGAGACTGAGTAGGCACTAGATGGGAATATACCGAGGATTGAGAATTGAGTATGTCTGTGGGGAAAGGAGCAGAAATTTTCACTAACTAACCAGCTCCTTTGCTAGGTCAGTTTAGCCCCCGTCATTAAGGGCTTCTCATAATTTTCAGCAATGTAGTGAACACTGTTTGGTTAAAACCAAAGATTTAAATTTCTTCTGAAAACCACAGATGTTTAACCTCAGCTATTATTCTATGTAGAAATCAGCAAAACTATAGAATTGAATAGAAGGCATTGATCTTACATGATGCCAGGTCTTGTTTTCCTCTGTCATGTTACCATTACTCTTGAAGTACAGTTTATCAAGATAGCATTCCATTACATTTGCTTTATTCTCTAATGATCTTCTCCTTTCCTAATCCCAGGTCAAGAAAATTTACCTGGATGAAAAGAGGCTCTTGGCTGGGGACCATCCCATTGAACTTCTCTTAAGGGACTTTAAGAAAAATTACCACATGTATGTGTATCCTGTACACTGGCAGTTTAGTGAACTTGACAAACATCCTCTGGATAGGTAAAACTTCTTTACTTTCTCATTACTAGGTCTTCTTGGTAATGAAGATATAATGTCTCCTTATCTATGAAGGAGAGGAAACTAGACAGATTAGGAAATTTCCGAATTCCATATTAGAGCATTCAAATGCCAATCAAAGGTGGTTAGGAATCTAAATACAAAACAAAATATATGCTACAGCTCTCAAGTTTATAGTCCAGCCTCACAGAGACTCCTCCCGCTCTTTCTAATTTCCAAGAAAATGTGATTAGGTCAAGTGCCTACATCTGAAACAATCAGATATGGCTAAAGGGTAAGAATCAGACTGTGCAGACATGATTGCCAGGGCACCCCTGTACTGAATTAGGGTAGTGGCAATACAGTTTCCAGTGAAAAAGGAATCATTGTGAATCCACACCCAAAATCTGTCTGATATATACGCAAATAGCTTATTTCATTTGCGGCTTTTCATGAATGTTACTATTTTTTTGGCATATTTCAGCAACTTGTAGAAGAAAGATGTTTCAGTGATTCAAATAGCTAACTTTTCATATGCAAGATACTCAGTTAATAGACTGCCTTTTACTTCATTGCAGAGTCTTGACACATTCTGAGCTCGCTCCATTGCGAGCATCTCTGGTGCCCATGGAACACTGCATAACCCGCTTCTTTGAGGAGTGTGACCCCAACAAGGATAAGCACATCACTCTGAAGGAGTGGGGCCACTGCTTTGGAATTAAAGAAGGTAAACTCATCAGCAGACAAGGGGGAGAGGGGTGACTTCTTCTACAATCCAGTCCTAAGCCCTGCAGCCCGCACAGAGCAGTCCTGCTGTATGCTAAAATTGAAATTTAGAGACAATAGAATGGCGACATGCCAGATAAGACTGTCTGTACATTTGCTGTCATTACAAGATTATTTCTTACTTCCCTTACAATGTTCTGTTTCAAAAGGGTGATAAGGGTGAACTGTTAGGGAACAACTGCCCTGAGGTCTGAGAAATCAGCTAAGTCTAAGAAGGTGATGTGAATACAGAAAGCCATGCCAAATCTCAGAAGGCTTTATATCCTTTCTTAATATCATATCCCTCCTTATATACATATCAGGCCAAACCTTCAGAAATCATACATAAAGAGTAAAACAGCAAACCTGTTTCTGACAATAAGAGATGAGAAGCAAACTTAGAATTACTGATTCACAAGTTGTGCCCAACTCTTATTCCTTTAATTCAAAACTGAACCACTGCTGCATCTGAAGTGACAATAACAACAACAAAAATTATTAGAATGCCCTTTTCTTAACTCCTGCTGTAGAAGAATTTTACGATTATATTTCGATAGTCAATATCCTAATCTACTTCCTTTTCTTTTCCTAAGTTAGAGTTGATTTTTATAAGCAAGCATGCCTTTAATAATCCAGATTTGGAAGATATTTTTAAATGAGCAATTAAAATTACTCACAGAATGTAAAGCAACAGGTTTTATATAAAGCTTAGGACATACATGGAGGATGACTATGCAATTAGCAAAAGTAAGTTTATCAAAGGTCAGAATCTCCCACAAAGAGGAACCCATGTGATTCACTTAAAAAATATTCTTTGTCCATATGTAAAAATGTGATGAAATTAAAGAACAGGGTTAAGAGTATGAGGACTTAGTGATAAATAGTTAAGCAGAAATGGTTAATCCTTTTCTTCTTCAATATTTTTTCTGTGAAAATAACACAGTTATAAGGAGCAAAGAATATATATTTTTAAGCACCTAGTACTGTGTATTAATTTTCTATTGCTCCATAACAAATTACCCTCAAAATTTAGCCACTTAGAACCACAAACTTATATTATCGCTCATATTTTCCGAGGGTCAGGGATCTGGGGGTGGCTTAACTAGATGGTTCTGGCTTAGGACCTCTCATTAGGTTGCAATCAAGCCATCACTGGGTTGCAGTCATCAGAAGCCTTGACTGGAGAAGGATCTGCTTCCAGGTCCATTCACATGGCTGTTGGCAGGAGACTTTGGTTATCAGCCACTGGGCTTCTCCACAGGGCTGCTAACAGCATTATCCAATATTCATAATAGAATGAGAGACCCAGAATGAAGCCACAATGACTTTTATAACCTAATCTCAGAAGTGGCCTATCATCATCTCTGCCATATTCTGACTGAATACAGGCTAACCTGGTACAATGTGGGAGGGGACTACAGTAGGCGGGGGGCACTGGAGGCCGTCTTGGAGGCTGGTTAGCACCTCCTGCTTAAACACCCTTGGCACGGATAAACCAGCTGTTACAATCCAGACCTTATAGATGATGCTTATTTCCTTTCTAACGTCTATTAGAAAAGCACAACAAATCCAAATATATCCCCCAAGAATAGCTGAAACTTTCTTTTCCCCAACTCCCATTTTAATGAGACAAAATGTACCCAGATGCAACTGTGCCACACACACCCTTTCCCCTTAGCCAGTGGGAAAAATTTCCCCTTATCAAGTGGAAAAAATGTAGCTGGGGAAAGGATATATTTATGTATACCCTTTTAGATGACATGTAGTTTTAAAGGACTGATCAAAGGGCAAATTTGAACAGAGGCCATTTATTTAAAGAAACCAGTTGCAATGCAGTGTTTCTTTTGCAAAACTGCTAGCAGCTCTTAAGCATGTTCACTCACTCAGGCTTTACCCTGGGCAGTTATCTAGGAGGGGCAGGAAGGACTTAAAGTCTAGTGACTCACAAAGCTACTGATATTCTTGCTTGTGCACTATGGTTTGGCCATCACTGTGTTATTTTGGAGAAGGGAAAAAATTAATCACCTATTAAACCAGTAAGACAAATTTTATATATTCCATCAGAACAAAGTAAACACATTACTGCTTTGGAATTAGGATATGCCATAAGTCTCATTTTCCTTATCTGTAAAACAAGGAGTTCAGTTCAGGGGTGGAGGAGCCTTCATCTATTTTGTGTCTATAATGTATCATATATTGATATACATTCCTGCTAATCTTGAGAAAAACCCTCCAATGAGACTAACAAGGTTAGCAAGTCAGATCATGCAGATTCTATTAATGATGTTTGAGATATTATCCTAAGAGTACTGGGGAACTGTAGAAGTGTTTTAAACAAGAGAGTGGCTTCACTGAATTTGTATTCAAGAAAGATTCCTCATTACATTGCAGAGAGCCCATAAAACAGTTGGGAGAATTTACAGTAAACCCAAGCAAGAGTTGATAACACCTTGAACTAGGGGGGAAAAGAACAGTAAATATTTTCAAGGTGTATTCAAGGACATAAACATATTCAAGATAGAACAGGTAGAAATAATAAGTCAATGTTTGATAGGAAATATGTGAGGGCAGGGAGCTGGCAGTTGAAATATTGAAAGAAAAGTACTAATGGTGCCTAGATTCCTGGCTTGGGCCTTTAGGTAAACAGAGGTGCCTTACACTGAGACAGAAAACAAAGAATAGAAGCAGATAAGGGGGAAATGATCCATTCCATTTTGGACACATTGAATTTTTAAACACTTGGCAGACATATCACAGTTGGCCGTTAAATATATAAATCTGAATTTCAAGACAGAGTTCTGAAATTTAAAAATATATTTGTAGATTATGAGCATACAGGGAGTATTTAACACCAGGGAGGTAAATTAGTTCTCCCAGGAAAAAAAATGCATTGAGTTACATGGAAAAGGGCCTATCATTGAATACTGAAGAACACCATTTAGATGATGGACAAAGATGAAACAAAAAGTCCATTAAGAAGAATGAAAAGTCCATGAAAAGAAAGAAGACTAGGATAATGTTATTTATTGAAGAAGGTGTTTCAAAGAGGAGGAAGAGAATACCAAGAGACACTGACATGTGAAATAAGACAAAAAAAAAAAACCTGAGAAACGCTCATTTGATGTAGAAATAAGAATGTCATGGGCGACCTTGGCGAGGGTAGTTTTGATAGACTGGCTGGAACAGAAGGCAGAGTCTATGAGTTGGTAAAGTATGGGAGATGAGAAATGGTAAAGAACAAATACATGAAGGCAGAAAAGAGCTAGAGAGGTATATGGAATTGAGAGAAACATTTTCTAGAATAAAAGAAGCTTGAGAAGTCATTCAGTCATTTATTCATTCACTCAAATAATCTTTATAGTCCGTCTTCATTGTGCCATACATCATTGTAGAAGCTGGATATTTAAATGTTAATGGGAAGGGTCCAGAAAAAAAGAAAGGTCAGGGAGGTAAGAAAAAAGAGAAAAACAGAAAGAGTATCTTGAGAAGGACAGAAGGGATCCTGAGCAGAGGTAGAAAAATTTGCCTTAAGGTCAAAAGAGGGACATTTCTCACCTTTACAACAGAGACAAGGCAAAAGGTAATGAATGAAGATATAGGTAAAGTTATAGGTGATGAGATTATTATCCCCATTTTACAAATCAAGTCAGCATTCAAAAGAAACAGATTTAATAATCTTTCCCATTCTCAGAGTTTATGAAGACTTATATGAGGCAAGCAAACTACCTGGTGCCTCCAACAGTGAAATAATTTAGTAGACTTCAAATCAATCTGCTTTAAATATTTGTTCAAAAATTACTTAGTTGGAGGGCGGCTGCCGTGCTGGAGGTCTGGAGTTCGATCCCTGGTGCCTCCTGCCCATATGCAAATTAAAAAAAAAAAAAATTACTTAGCTGGAGTAGGGCCATACCAGTAAGAAATGGTCCTTGAATATCCCCTAGAGGGTGCAGTTGTCTTCCATTGTTGTGGCCCCAAGTTCTCTTTTAGAAGTTGCTTGGTTGGCTATCTAACTGGCGCTATAAGTCTATTCATTTCAATTCTATTTTAGCTCCCCTTATAGATTAGTAGACTTGGCATTGCTGTTGGGCACCCTCCTTAACCTGCACGTCCTATATCAGTAGCTCACATCCCTGATGAGTCATCAGAACTTCTAAAGAGCCTTCTAAAAGGATAGATGTTATTGACCCACCCTCCAGGAATTTAGATTGAGGAGGCCAGAGATGAGACCTGAGACCACGTTTCTCAAGCTTCACGGTTGATGTTGAAGCCCTAAACAGAGTTGAGAATCACCTTATTAGGTAGTTTCTCTAATCCCCAGGCTCTAACATTGTTATGCTAATACAATGGCAATTTTATAAAAGTGTTTTTTGTTTGTTTTTATTTTTACAGAAGACATAGATGAAAATCTCCTGTTCTGAATTAAGATTTGAAAGAATTCGAACTTGACAGCATACTACCCTGTTCTGACCACTTCTAAAGTAGATGCAACTGTGATGCTTTTAGATTTTTATTTAGCAAAATGTTTGCATGCCTGAGAAGACAATGAGAGTAATTGCTTGAGAATAGTATTTGCACCAGTCATTTAACATTAACTTTGGAGACAAAACTTCAAAATTAAGTAAATATATGTAAAATACTGTATACCCATTTGCTTGTGGACAGTTTAACTCACAGCAATTTCACTCTCTTCATCAGTGTATGAGATAATTACTAACTATAAAGCTCAAAAATTAATGCATTCCTATGGTTCATAAAATCAAGAAAATGGAATAATGTTCTTTTGTGGTTAATGTGTAATATTTTCAATACCTTAATATCCTAATAAAAAGTCCATCAAAATCCAAATGTTTATTCATGTTTTAAACAATCATATATAAAAGGCCAAATGAGTTATTTTAATTTTAATTTGGCCTTGTGTAACTTCTCCATTGTTTTATACTCTCACCTATCAAGGTATTTATTTCATTTAACAGCAATGGCGACCAACCCAGGGCTCAATCACTTCATATCAAATTGTAATTATGCTTCCTAGACTTTTCTGCTTAAAAAAAATATATGAGTGTGGTTGGGAGAGATGACAATTGTGGATCCTTTGTTTCCTATGGGAAACAAATGTTTAGTTGTACAATGGTAATTGCTCATGAATGTCCTTTGTCATTCTGTAAATTTAAACAGAAAAAAATATCTAATTCAAATGCTTTTAAACCAAATTCAATTTAAAATGTGAGCGATTATGCACTGCTTTATAAAACTAATTCTAGCTTTTGTGCAGGGGTGTGTGTGTGTGTGTGTATGTGTGTGTGTGTTGGGAGAAGGGCCCTTTAAGAGTTAAACATCTTGTCCTAAAAATAAAGGTAATATAAAGGTAAAATTATGGAGAGCCTTGATGTCAAAAGTAGTCAGAGATGAATATTATTGCTGTAAACTGATAGCAAGAAAATGTGTCATGAGAAAATTTGCATTTTCCTTTGAATAGTTCTATAGTAATTCTTATGGTACAAGCTACACTGCAACAATATAAAACACACCATACCAGTTTTCAAAGTCTGAATTAAGATAACAAAAAAAAATCATGCACTCACTTTAGTCCACTTACAATATTTGAAAGAGAATAAATTATTTGTACATATTTTCCTATCTGGAACGGCAGATAGTATCAATGAAATTGTCGTTGTCTTTTTAAATACTCAATAGTTTTGTTATTGGTGTCATTGTTAAAGCATTATCTGTGATAGTCATTGAGAGAATATACTCCTAAGAATTTTATCTGAAGAATACTTATGGAACAGTTTGTTATTTTTAATCTAAATAATCTTCTCTGATTAACTTCAAAATAGTAGCTATTGTCTAGTTTGTTAGCTCAATGAGTCACTTATTACTAATCAGAACGACATCACACCATGGCCTTTCTAAATCATTAAGTTCAATTTCATTAATCAAAATTGAATTAAGCATTATTTATAATTCTTCCAACTAGGGAAATAATTTAGAAAATTATTGCAAATTTCAGAACGTTTTTATGTATAGCTTCAATGACATGTCATGAGAGATCTTGGTTAATTAGTAACCAAGTGATATTATATATACAGTACTAATTAGACTTTTTACCCTCAGGCAACGGCTTTTAGTGAAAAATATTTTTAATGCTAAAGATACCATATAAATATTGACTAAAAATATTTTTAAATACTTTTCATTTTGACATGAAAAACATTAATAAAAAGTTTCTAATCCTAAATTCTCCATCATTAAGGCACCCCATGTGTAGCGCTGCCCTGGATGATACATTAAAGCAGCATTTTAATAATCTTGACAGTCACGGTTTTTAATCATGGGTTATTTGTGATAAAGATGCTACCCTGATTCCAACTAAAGAAATGAAAGTATGTTCTCAGTAGTCAGTCCTTAAACTCATCTCTGTGTGATTTGGATGCTTAGAAGTTGGAGTTCCTAGCCTGGAGCCAATTGTTCAGTTTAGCTTTTAGTTTTATGACTCATATTGCCCCATGACTATATAGCTTAAAAACTATATGGGAATAGAGATTCTAAACGGTCACCCTTCTCCTTGAATTGCTTCAAAGGCCTCTTGAAGCCAAGATCATTGAAGAAATATGCAGAACAATTTAAACTGATTCTATTTCACTAGGCAGTGGAGTGCACGGGTGGTTCAGTAGTAGAAGCTTGCCCTCCATGCTGAAGACCTGGATTTGATTCCCGGACCCTGCACCCCTCCCCCCAAAAAAGAACACTATTTCACTAGGCAAAGGAATGTAAGATATTCTTGTGTTGAATCATGTAATGAATTCTAATAGGTCCACTTATCAAAGAAAAAAGCATCTAAAGAGTTTGAGTTTAGAAGGGGGAAAAATGCATAGAAGAAAACATGAAGAAAGAAAAGGAAAGGGGTTGGGGGAAGTTGTCAAAATGCAGGGAGAGGGCAGTGTGATGGTGGCTCTGTGGCAGAATTCTCGCTTGCCATGCTAGAGACCCGGGTTTGATTCCTAGTGCCTGCCCACACAAAAAAAAGAAAAAGAAAGAAAATGCAGGGAGAGTATAACAGCCCTGAAATAAATCAGAGTAGAATTTCAAAAATATATAGAACAGTTTAAGAGTAATTTATATATAAGGAGAGATAACTTGCTCAGATACTGGCACAAGACTTAATAAGAATATGATAAAGATTTTTCCTCCCCAAATCAAATTCCAGAGTACAGTAATTTGCTGTGAAACTAACAAGGTAAGTTAATTTGTATACAACGTGATTTTAAAAACCTTAAAAGGTTTGCTTTCTGAATCAACTGGCCAGTAAAGACCATGTTGATTTGCTTTATTGAATTTACTCGTATGGTGATGATTTTCTACCAACCCACTAAATTCCTTACAAGGTTTTTCCCATATCATTTACTCCCTGAGAAACTAAAGTTGTCAATAACAACATCCAGAACATGTGAAGGCATGGGAAGTCTCAAGAGAATACAAGCTCAAGAGGGGTTTTTTAAAAATATTTTTATTGTACAGAGCAAACAAACATACAAACATTCTATACATGGTGAACATTCAGTGGCTCCCAAAATCACATAGTTGTGTATTCATCACGATGATCATTTTTTTGAAAAATCCCATCTCTCCAGCAAAAGAAATAAAAAGGAAAAAACTCATACACGCCATACTCCTTACCCCTCCCTCTCATTGACCACTAGTATTTCTGTCTACTCAGTTTATTTTAACCTTTGTTCCCCCATTGTCTATTTTTAATCTGTTTTTTTACTTATCTGTCCATACCATAGATAAAAGGAGCATCAGACACAAGGTTTTCACAATCACACAGTCACACTGCAAAAACTGTATCATTATACAATCATCTTCAAGAAACAAGCCTACTGGAACACAGCTCTACAATTTCAGGTACTTCCCTCTAGCCACTCTAATATACCATAAACTAAAAAGGAATTTCCTATTATGCATACAAATAACATCCAGGATAACCTCTCAACTCTGTTTGAAACTTCTCAGACACTAACATTTTATTTTGTCTCATTTCTCTCTTTCACCTTTGGTTAAGAAGGTTTTCTCATTCCTTTGATGCCACGTCCCAGCTCATGCCAGGTTTTCTATTGCCAGGGAGGTTTACACCCCTGGGAGTCATGTCCCATGTCGGGGGGAGGGGGAAGGCAGTGAGTTCATTTGCTGTGTTGGCTTAGAGACAGAGAGAGAGAGGCCATATCAAGATGGATTTTATTTGGATATTATATTTTAAAATTCCCTCTTATTTTAACCAGTGGCAATACATTCTCAATAGTAAACATGACAAGACATTGATGTGTAACAATTTGGGCACAGAGATTGTTACCAGACAAAGGCTGTGGATTCTTTTGCCTGATGTGCTCAATAACAACCAATTCCTGAGACACTGGGGTTTCAAAGAGTGAAAGAGTTTATTACTAGGCCCGTAGTAAGAGAGTAGCCCAAAATCTGTCTCCCTGAACTACAGCAATTCTGATAGTTTTATTAGAGAAAAAAATGGGCAGTCTTTAGGATAATGAGTGTAGTGGCCCCAGATGACATAATTAGAGGTGATCTAATTATTGAGCATGTGCAGATTGATTACAGGCTTCGTCACAGAATGCATGTAAGAAAGTGGCGGAATGAGGTATGGATGACTCGTAGTTTAAAGTCTAAGCTACTGCACTTGTCCAACTGGCCCACTTTGATTAGATCCAGTCTCAGTTATCAAGATATCTTTGGATTTGGGGTGGGTTAGTTCTGGGCTGACCCAAGACCCTTCATTAATAACATTAGAGGCTGTCTTTAATGATTGCAAGACTCTAAAGTTGAAAAACTGGATAAATGGGTAAAAATGAAGGTTAGTTACAAGGTTTCTACAATCTCAGGGGCAGAAGAAAAGAGCTGTACAATCATTACCAGAGATCAAGGCAGCTGGGATTACAATTTAGAGATTTCAGGAATTTCCCTCTGTCTACTCTAATATACCAGAGTGCAAAAAGGAATATTTATATAATGCTCAGTAATCAAAATCATCCCTTAAATCCTGATTTCTCGGTTACAAGATCACAATTTCAAGTAGCTTTTCATATACTTGACAGGTATAGGTTTACTTGGAAGACTGTAAGGAAGGGTAGGACGTGATAGACAACGGTAGGATCTGGAAAGTGCCTGTTTGGTCTGAAGACATTCAGAGATTTTTACAGCACTGCTCCGGCTGTACAAAACGTGAATCTGGGGGCAGAATTGAGTATGGCCACTAGTTCATCACCTCTAACTAGACTATAGATTTATGAGGGGAATAGGATTTATCAGCAAATTTAAAATGGTCTCCTAACCCTGCAATTCCAGCCTTCACAGTGAACCTTCTCATCGTGGCCTGCCTTTTGAGCACTACTAGGGCTCTGCCCATCCCAGTAAGTACGCCCGACCAGGTTGTTGACTTCATTTCAGTTTTGGGGTCATAGCATTTCTAGGCCAGAAGGCTTTTTCTATACTCTTTTATATCATAAAAGAGGCACGTGGAGTCCAGAAAAGCTGTGGAACCAGGACTTCACAACTTCTACCTCAGTCCAAGTCCCTTTCCATACAAATCCCAGCTCCCTGTGCCACTTGCCAGCTGTGTGATCTTGAGTGAGGCACTAACCCATGATTTCCCTCTTTTACCTAAAATTAGGTAAAAGAGTACCCTCAAAGTTGTGCCACAGTGATACATTGAAAGCACTTAAGAGTTACAACTAGAATACAGGAAGCTCTCAATAAAATCTAGCAGTGTAAAGCAAGTATTCTCCAGTGACCTACATCTTAGTTAAGGAGTTTGAACTGAGTTTCTAACATCCTTACCCCAGGTCATCTCATGCTTTCTTAAACGGCTTGTTCTGTGGAAATGCTGTGACAGCAAGAAGTATCTACTTCATTATAGATTTCATTTTACAGAATGGAGTTTTTAAGGCTACCTACATCGGTCTGCCTGCTGGAATGCAATATACAAAAAACAAAATGGCTTTTAAAAAAGGGAATTTAGTAAGTTGCTAGTTTACGTTCTAATGCTGAGAAAATGTCCCAATTAAAACAAGTCTATAGAAATGTCTAATTTAAGGCATCTGGGGAAAGATACCTTGGCTCAAGAAGTCCGATGACATTCAATGTTTCTCTCTCAGCTGAAAGGGCACATGGCGAACATGGAAGCGTCTGCTGGCTTTCTTGTGGCTCTACCAAAAGAGACTCTCTCCAAAATGTTTTCTCTTTTAAAGGATTCCAGTAAGCAACTCCACCTTCAATGGGTGAAGACACACCTCCATGGAAACAATTAAAATGCTCCCACCCAGCAATATTGAATGAAGATTAAAGGACATGGCTTTTTTGGGGTCCACCGCAGATTCAAACCAGCATATTCCACCCTTTGGACTCTAAAATAGACATGTTTTCCCCATATACAAAATACATTCATTCCATAACAATATCAGAGAACCTTAAACCATTCCAGTAACATTTCAAATACAAGATTAATACAAGATTAAAATCAGTACAAAGTCTCATCAAAGTTAGTTAAAGGCATGGACAGTCCTAAGGAAAAATTTTCTCCATTGCTCTGGACCTGTAAAACTCAGAGCACATTATTTACTGCCAACATATAAAAGAGGACATTCATAGGATACATATAGTCATCTCCATAGGGAGGAAGGAGCACAGGGGTCACCGGACCCATACAGTTTCAAAAACCCGCAGGGCAAAGTCCATTAAATTTTAACATCTGATTGTCATTTATCCTCGGGGCTTTAGAAAGCAGCAGTCCCACCCTTTCCAAGGGCCTACGGAGTGGCTTGCCTCTTTCCAAATGCAACTTTGGGGGACATTGGGGAGACCACTTTTTCTCGGCTCTACCCTCTCCAAGCATGGGGCTGTACCCGGGCTCTCTGCCATCTTCGAGGCACACTCTCAACGCCTCCATATGGTGGCTGCCAGGCTCTTCCCAAACCCCAAGGAATGTTCCTCACCCTCTCCAAGGCCTAAGGTGACCTGACTCTTCCACTGCAACAAGGTGGAAGGCCTATCTCTGCCTTTGGGGCAAACTCACCTTCTCCATGTGCTTGGGTGGGTCTGCTCATCTGGCCTGAGGCTTCTTAACTCCAGACCCCAGCCTCAATGGCTTTGCCTCTGAAGTTATTTTTCCTTCAACGTGTCCTTTCTCTGAACCCCACAGTCCAGACTGGCAGTGGCTCTGTTTATACAGGTCTCACAGCACTCTCATTGGCTTTTTATGCAGTAGCCTTGGATCATGCCCATCAGACATAAGGAGTTTCCACAAATCCTTCCTGGATAACTCCATGTCCAATTCTGGCTTTCTCTGAAATTGTTGACTGGTTCCACATTTGGTTAACTCCTCACACAGGCACTATTCTCTGGGGTCTCCCTTTCTGGAGAATTTTCCAGAGCTTCAATTTCTGGTTTCTTTGTACCCAAGAGTTCAGTTTTCAGCCTATCTCTTTCCTGCCACATTTCACTATAAGCTGTGAGGAGAAACCAGACTGCACTTTCCACATTTAATTTGGAGATCTCTTCTGCTAAACATCCAAATTCATGGCTTTTAAAATCTGCCTTCCAGCCAAAGCCACTAGTCAATTTTGCCAGATTATCTGCTATTTTAAAACAAGGATCGCCTTCCTTCCAGTCTGCAATAGCACATGCCTCATTTCTGTCTAGAGCCTGGTCAGAAGTATCTTTAGAGTCCATGTTTCTACTAACAGTCTCTTCAAAGCATTCTAGACCTTCTCTATCAGGCTTCTCACAACTCCTCCAGATTCTTCCCCTTATCCATTCAAAAATCTGTTCCAACATGTTTGGTATCTGCTAACCACAGCAGCATCCCGCTCTCCGGTACCAAAATCTGTTCTAGTTTGCTGCCTGCTGGAATGCAATATACCAAAAACAAAATAGCTTTTAAAAAGGGGAATTTAGTAAGTTGCTAGTTTACAGTTCTAAGGTTGAGAAAATGTCCCAATTAAAACAAGCCTATAGAAATGTCCAATTTAAGGCATCTGGAGAAAGATACCTTGGTTCAAGAAGGCCAATGACATTCAACCTTTCTCTCTCAGCTGGAAGGGCACATGGCGAACATGGTGGGGTCTGCTGGCTTTCTCATGGCTCTACCAAAAGGGACTCTCTCCAAAATGTTTTCTCTTTTAAAGGATTCCAGTAAACAACTCCACCTTCAGTGGGTGAAGACACACCTCCATGGACATAATCAAAATGCTCCCACACGGCAAAACTGAATGAAGATTAAAGGACATGGCTTGTTTGGGGTCCACCGCAAATTCAAACCAGCACACTTTCTAAATTATGAATGTAAACACAATGCTTATGCCTGAATTATAATTGAGCCCAGCATACAGGTAGATCCTTATCTGTCCAGTTTTTGAAAACCAGATTTGGACAAAAAGTTTCATTCAGATATAGAGCCCCTAGATAACAAATCTGTTACCTTAGATCACCATTGACAAGTATCATTGTGTCTAAAGTTCCAAACAATTTGTATTGCCTGTTTCTTTAGAAGACTATTATGTGCCTGGAAATGTTGAAGTATATATATTTCATGAATTCTAATGTTCTAGCTTGCTAGCTGCCTGAATGCAACATACCAGAAACAGAACGGCTTTTAAATAGGGGAATTCAATAAGTTGGTAGTTTACAGTTCTAAGGCTGAGAAAATGTCCCAATTAAAGCAAGTGTTCTAGTTTGCTAGCTGCCAGAATGCAACACACCAGAGACAGATTGGCTTTTAATAAAAGGGGATTTATTTTGTTGGTTCTTCAGAGGAAAAGCAGCTAACTTTCCACTGAGGTTCTTTCTTACATGGAAGGAACAGGATGGTCTCTGCTGGTCTTCTCTCCAGGCCCCTGGGTTCCAGCAACTTTCCCCAGGGTGACATCTTTCTGCATCTCCAAAGGCCTGGGCTGAGCTGCAAGTGCTGAGATGAGGAATGCCGAGCTGCTTAGGCTGTGCTACGTTGCGTTCTCTTATTTAAGCACCAGCCAATTAAGTCAAACATCACTCATTGCAGCAGACAGGCCTCCTAGCCGACTGCAGATGTAATTAGCAACAAATGAGGTTCACGTACCGTTGGCTTATGTCCGCAGCAACAAGACTAGGTATGCTCACCTGGCCAAGTTGACAACTGAATTTAACTAACACAGCAAGTCTATAGAAATGTCCAATCTAAGGCATCCAGGTAAAGATACCTTCATTCAAGAAAGCCAGTGAAGTTCAGGGTTTCTTTCTCAAGTGGAAGGGCACATGGCAAACAGTCAGAGTTTCTCTCTCATCTGGAAAGGCACATGGTGAACATGGTCAGGGTTCCTCTTTCATCTGGAAGGTCACATGGTGAGCACAGTGTCATCTGCTAGCTTCTTCTCCTGGCTTCCTGTTTCATGAAGCTCCCCAGGAGGCATGTTCCTTCCTCATCTCCAAAAGTCGCTGGCTGGTGTACTCTGCTTCTTGTGGCTATGTCGTTCTGCTCTGCTCTCTCTGAATTTCCTACTTTCTCCAAATATGTTTTTCATAGGACTCCAGAACTAATCAACACTCACCCAAATGGGTGAAGACATGCCTCCAGCTAATCCAGTTTAACAACCACTCTTGATTAAATCACATCTCCAGGGAGATGATCTAATTACAGTTTCAAGCGTTCATTACTGAATAGGGATTAGAAGAAATGGCTGCCTTTACAAAATAGGATTAGGATTAAAACATGGTTTTTCTAGGGTACATACATCATTTCAAACCAGCACATCTTATATATACTTTTACATATTTTAACATCTCAAATTGTAATGTGTCCCACAAACACAATGTGATGGAAAATATTGGTCTAATATTTTTTTAATTCATGATATATGAAATAATGGTGTATTTTGCAATGATGACAACTTAAAACATATACAGTAATACCAGAAAATCATTAACTTCACCTTTATATTCCTTTGCCATCCATTGACTATATCTATATAAATGAGACCTGTGAGTTAAATTTGTGTTTATTATAGCCTGAATATGTAGGGCAAAGCAGGCGAGAAACTTTTCACTGCATATTTTGTAACAAAGGAATTTTCAAAGGAGTGAGGGAGCTTTCAAAATGTTTGTTTGGGATACAAAATTTAAATTTACATTTCCATACACTCATTTCTTTGGATTTATAAATGTTGAAAACTAAATAGACAGTGCAGTTTATCCAAAGATAAAAAGGCATGCCATACATAATCTTAAATGTAAATAAAAGCAATCTTTGGATATAAGTTTAAGGGCAAAAAGTACTTGGTGTTCTAAGCCATTGGTTTAAATTTCTTCAATGTTTCCCTATTAGTTACTCAACTGTTTTACTTCAGAGGTCAATATCACTGACAAATATAATGTTCAATAGCAGCTTGTTACCTATTTTCATTTAGAATAAAATCTTTTAATTAATAATTTAAGTTGAATCAATTATTTTGACTATGATGAGTCTAGTTACAGTGGGTGATGAGAATGTCACCCTCATTCTACAATATGTGCTGGCTTAAAAATGATATGTACCCCAGAAAATACATGTTTTAATCCTGATTCAATCTTGTGGGAGCAGCCTTTCTTTTAATTCTGATTCAATACTATAAGCTAGAAACTTTTGTTTAGATTATCTCCACAGAGATGTGGCCTGCCCAATTGTGGGTGTGACCTTTTGATTAGATGGAGATGTGACTCCACCTATTCCAGGTGGTTCTTTATTAATTATAACTGGAATCCTTTAAAGAGGAAACATTCTGGAGAAATAACAGAAATGAAAGAGTTGACGAAGAGAGAGCAGACACAGATGCCAACATGTGGAGAACAGAGACACGTATGTACAGATTTCTGGAACCTAGCAGATGTCATCATGAGATGTTAAGCAAGTGAGAACCTGGAGAGAGCCAAGGGAAGCCAAGAGATGGAGGCCAGCTCTGGAGAGGCAAAGTGAAGAACACCCACAGGAACAGGTTGAAAGCAAAGGATTCCAGGAGCTAGGGACCAGCAAGGGACCAGCATGCCTTCAAGCTATTAGAGGTGTTCCAGATGCATTGGCCTTTCTTGAATTAAGGTATCTTTTCCTGGATGCCTTAGTTTGGACATTTCCATAGGCTTAGAACTGTAAACTTGTAACTTATTAAATTCCCTTTAAAAAGCTATTCCAGGAGGGGCCAAGATGGTGGCTTAGCAATGTGCGCATTTTAGTTTGTGCTCCAGAGCAACTACTAAATAACCAGAAACAGTACAGAACAGCTCCCGGAGCCACGTCAGTGACCAAACACACAGCGTACCCCGGTCTGGACCAGCTGGATCGGCTGCAAGCCTCCCCAAAACTGTGAGTTCCCCAAGCCACAGTGGCCGGTGCCCGGCGCCCCTCCCCCATAGGCGGCTTCCCAGAGGGAAAGGAAAGAGACTCTAAACCTGGTCAAGGCGGAGTTCACTCATTGGGCTCACGGAAAAAGAGGAAAGGGGAGGAAATGGAGGTTTTAGTGGCTGTGTTTCTACGGAGACTTGGCAGCCTCTGGATTCAGGGCGGGACTTCTCAGGCTGCAACTGCCCCAGGCATAGGCAGAAACGGGAAGCTTTCAGGGCTGTCTCCCACCTGTGCCTTCCCCAGGGGAGGGGTGAAGCCCAACTCAGGTGGAATCCCTCTCTCAAGGAATTCAGACCCCAGGGCTTGGCAATTTGAAGCCATTAAAACCAGCCTACAACCTCTCCTCCATCTCCACCACGCCCCCAGCAGGGAGAGTCTTCCAAAGTTAAAAGTGCTGCAACATCTTTTGCTAGTGCGACCCGCCGGCAGATGTGCCACATATTGGGCAGGATAAGAAAAACAGAGCCCAGAGACTTCACAGGGAAGTCTTTTAACCTGCTGGGTCTCACCCTCAGGGAAAACTGATGCAGGTGACTCCTTTCCCCAGATAGGAGGCCAGTTTAGTCCAGGAAAACCCAGCTGGAGTCTATAATACCTATGTAGACCCTCCTAAGGGTGGGGAGGGAAAAGGCACCATACAAGCAGGGCAAGAAACAAGAAAACAAGAACTGAAAAATTATTTGCCATTAAACAAAACCTAAGCTAGAGGTCCGGAAAAAGCTGAACTGAAGGTCAAAGAAAAGATAGACAACAAATTCATCTAGCAAGAAAACTCTACGTAACAGAAGTGAAAGCAATCTCCAGAATAAACTAATTAAGGTAATTAAATGTCTAGATGCCAGCAAAAAATAACAAATCACACCAGGAAAATTGAAGATATGGCCCAGTCAAAGGAAAAAACCAATAGTTCAAATGAGATACAAGAGCTGAAACAACTAATTCAGAATGTATGAACAGACATGGAAAACCTCATCAAAAACCAAATCAATGTATTGAGGGAGGATATGAAGAAGGCAAGGAATGAACAAAAAGAAGAAATTGAAAGTCTGAAAAAACAAATCATGGAACTTATGGGGATGAAAGGTACAGTAGAAGAGATGAAAAAAAAAACAATGGAAACCTACAATAGTAGATTTCAAGAGACAGAGGTTAGGATTAGTGAACTGGAGGACGGAACATCTGAAATCCAACAAGATACAGAAACTATAGGGAAAAAAATGGAAAAATATGAGCAGGGACTCAGGGAACTGAATGATAATATGAAGTGCACAAATATATGTGTTGTGGGTGTCCTGGAAGGAGAAGAGAAGGGAAAGGAGGAGAAAAACTAATGGAAGAAATTATCACTGAAAATTTCCCAACTCTTATGAAAGACCTAAAATTATGGATCCAAGAAGTGCAGCATACCCCAAAGAGAATAGATCCAAACAGACGTTCTCCAAGACACTTACTAGTCAGAATGTCAGAAGTCAAAGAGAAAGAGAGGATCTTGAAAGCAGCAAGAGAAAAGCAATCCATCACATAAAAGGGAAGCCCAATAAGACTATGTGTAGATTTCTCAGCAGAAACCATGGAGGCGAGAAGACAGTGGGATGATATATTTAAATTACTAAAAGAGAAAAACTGCCAACCAAGAATTCTATATCCAGCAAAATTGTCCTTCAAAAATGAGGGAGAAATTAAAACATTTTCAGGCAAAATATCACTGAGAGAATTTGTGACCAAGAGACCAGCTCTGCAAGAAATACTAAAGGGAGCACTAGAGACAGATACGAAAAGACAGAAGTGAGAGGTATGGAGAAGAGTGTAGAAAGAAGGAAAATTAGATATGACATATAAAATACAAAAGGCAAAATGGTAGAAGAAAGTACTACCCAAACAGTAAAAACACTAAATGTTGATGGATTGAACTCCCCAATCAAAAGACATAGGCTGGCAGAATGGATTAAAAAACAAGATCCTTCTATATGCTGTCTACAGGAAACACATCTTAGACCCAAAGATAAACATAGGTTGAAAGTGAAAGGTTGGGAAAAGATATTTCATGCAAATAACAACCAGAAAAGAGAAGGAGTAGTTATACTAATATCCAACAAATTAGACTTCAAATGTAAAACAGTTAAAAGAGACAAAGAAGGATACTATGTACTAATAAAAGGAACAATATAACATGAAGACATAACAATCATAAATATTTATGCACTGAACCAGAATGCCCCAAAATACATGAGGCAAACACTAAAAAGGGAAATAGACACATCTACCATAATAGTTGGAGACTTCAATTCCCCACTCTCATCAATGGACAGAACATCTAGACAGAGGGTCAATAAAGAAACAGAGAATTTGAATATTACAATAAATGAGCTAGACTTAACAGACATTTATAGGACATTACACCCCACAACAGCAGGATACACATTTTTCTCAAGTGCTCATGGATCATTCTCAAAGATAGACCATATCTATGCTGGGTCACAAAGCAAGTCTCAACAAATTTAAAAAGATTGAAATCATACACAACACTTTCTCAGATCATAAAGGAACGAAGTTGGAAATCAATAATAGGCAGAGTGCCAGAAAATTCATAAATATGTGGAGGCTCAACAACACACTCTTAAACAACCAGTGGGTCAAGGAAGAAATTACAAGAGAAATCAGTAAATATCTCGAGGCAAATGAAAATGAAAACACAACATATCAAAACTTATGGGATGCAGCAAAGGCAGTGCTAAGAGGGAAATTTATTGACCTAAGTGCCTATATCAAAAAAGAAGAAAGGGCAAAAATACAGGAATTAACTGTCCACTTGGAAGAACTGGAGAATGAACAGCAAACTAACCCCAAAGCAAGCAAAAGGAAAGAAATAACAAAGATTAGAGCAGAAATAAATGAAATTGAGAACATGAAAACAATTGAGAAAGTCAATAAAACCAGAAGTTGGTTCTGTGAGAAAATCAATAAGATTGATGGGCCCTTAGCAAGATTGACAAAAAAGAAGAAGAGAGAGGATGCAAATAAATAAGATCAGAAATGGAAGAGGAGACATAACCACTGACCCCACAGAAATAAAGGAGGTAATAAATACTATAAACAACTTTATGCCAATAAATACAACAATGTAGATGAAATGGACAACTTCCTAGAAAGGCATGAACAACCAACTTTGACTCAAGATGAAATAGATGACCTCAACAAACCAATCACAAGTAAAGAAATTGAAAAGTTTCCCAAAAAGAAAAGTCCAGGACAAGACGGCTTCACATGTGAATTCTACCAAATATTCCAGAAAGAATTAGTATCAATCCTGCTCAAACTCTTCAAAAAAATTGAAGTGGAGGGAAAGCTACCTAATTCATTCTATGAAGCCAACATCACCCTCATACCAAAACCAGGCAAAGATATTACAAAAAAAGAAAACTACAGACCAATCTCTGTAATGAATATAGATGCAAAAATCCTCAACAAAATTCTAGCAACTCGAATCCAGCAACACATTAAAAGAATTATACATCATGACCAACTAGGATTTATCCCAGGTATGCAAGGATGGTTCAACATAAGAAAATCAATTAATGTAATACACCATATCAACAAATCAAAGCAGAAAAATCACATGATCATCTCATTTGATGCAGAGAAGGCATTTGACAAAATTCAACATCCTTTCCTGTTGAAAACACCTCAAAGGATAGGAATACAAGGGAACTTCCTTAAAATGATAAAGGGAATATATGAAAAACCCACAGGTAATATCATCCTCAATGGGGAAAAACAGACAACTTTCCCCCTAAGATCAGGAACAAGACAAGGATGTCCACTATCACCACTGTTATTCAACATTGTGTTGGAAGTTCTAGCCAGAGCAATTAGACAAGAAAAAGAAATACAAAGCATCAAAATTGGAAAGGAAGAGGTAAAACTCTCACTGTTTGCAGATGATGATACTATATGTCGAAAACCCTGAAAAATCCACAGCAAAACTACTAGAGCTAATAAACGAATACAGCAAAGTGGCAGGTTACAAGATCCACATTCAAAAGTCTGTAGTGTTTCTATACATTAGTAATGAACAATCTGAGGGGGAAATCAAGAAACAAATTCCATTTACAATTGCAACTAAAAGAATAAAATACTTTGGAATAAATTTAACTAAAGAGACAAAAGACCTATACAAAGAAAACTACAAGAAACTGTTAAAAGAAATCACAGAAGACCCAAATAGATGGAAGGGCATACCGTATTCATGGATTGGAAGACTAAATATAGTTAAGATGTCAATTCTACCTAAATTAATTTACAGATTCAACGCAATACCAATCAAAATCCCAACAACTTACTTTTCAGAAATAGAAAAACCAATAAGCAAATTTATCTGGAAGGGCAGGGTGCCCTGAATTGCTAAAAGTATCTTGAGGAAAAAAGACGGAGCTGGAAGTCTCACACTGCCTGACTTTAAGGCATATTATGAAGCCACAGTGGTCAAAACAGCATGGTACTGGCATAAAGATAGATATATTGACCAATGGAATCGAATAGAGTGCACAGATATAGACCCTCTCATCTATGGACATTTGATCTTTGATAAGGCAGTCAAGCCAACTCACCTGGGACAGAACAGTCTCTTCAATAAATGGTGCCTAGAGAACTGGATATCCATATGCAAAAAGAGAACCCATATCTCACACCCTATACAAAAGTTAACTCAAAGTGGATCAAAGATCTAAACATCAGGTCTAAGACCATAAAACAGTTAGAGGAAAATGTAGGGAAATATCTTATAAATCTTATAATTTGAGATGGTTTTATAGACCTTACACCTAAAGCAAGAGCACTGAAGAAATAAATAAATAAATGGGAACTCCTCAAAATTAAACACTTTTGTGCATCAAAGAACTTCATCAAGAAAGTAAAAAGGCAGCCTACACAATGGGAGACAATATCTGGAAACGACATATCATATAAAGGTCTAGTATCCAGAATTTATAAAGAGATTGTTCAACTCAACAACAAAAAGACAGCCAATCCAATTACAAAATGGGCAAAAGACTTGAACAGACACTTCTCAGAAGAGGAAATACAAATGGCCAAAAGGCACATGAAGAGATGTTCAACGTCCCTGGCCAATAGAGAAATGCAAATCAAAACCACAATGAGATATCATCTCACACCCACCAGAATGGCCATTATCAACAAAACAGAAAATGACAAGTGCTGGAGAGGATGTGGAGAAAGAGGCACACTTATTCACTGTTGGTGGGAATGTCAAATGGTGCAACCACTGTGGAAGACAGTTTGGCGGTTCCTCAAAAAGCTGAATATAGAA